>JANBPO010009260.1:4118367-4415861 GCA_024336825.1 Amorphophallus titanum
TTTATGGAAAGGAAGAGTTAGGGGATAGGCCCATACCATTGTTTGGGTTAGAAGTCTTGGAGCAGCTTCGAGGCTTGTCTTTTAAGCTAGGTAAATGTCATGTTCAAGCAGAAGGAAAAAGGAAGTGGAAGAAGGTGGCACATATAGATGTCAACAAGTATTTGAATTGGAAGAAGCACAATATTTTTTTGAATTGCCAAATTGGATGTCCTTATTGCTGTGCCATAATCTTGATGTGATGCACATTGAGAAGAATGTTTGTGAAACTATTATTGGAACACTCTTAACAATAGATGGAAAAAGTAAAGATGGCTTGAAGGCTCGTCAAGATTTACAAACCTTGGGTATAAGGCCATCTCTTCATCCACAATAAGTTAGTATAAAGAAGATAGTTTTACTGCCTACAAAATTTACATTGAGCAAAATGGAGAAAGATATGATTTGCAATGTTTTAAAGAAAGTGAAAGTTCCTGATGGTTACTCTTCCAACATGGCAAGGCGTTTTAGCACTCCGGATAATAAGATTTGGGGCTTGAAAAGTCATGACTATCACGTGCTTCTACATCAACTACTTCCAATAGCACTTCGAGGTATTTCACAAAGAGAAGTATCTGATGTCCTTACTAAAGTATGTCATTTTTTTAGACTTGTACTCTAAAACATCTTTAGTAGATCATTTCTATAAGCTTGGGCAACATGTTGTAGGTGTGCTATGTCGGATGGAGATGATATTTCTCCCTAGTTTCTTCGACATTATGGTGCACTTGATCCTTCATCTTCCTAATGAAACTAGGTTGGCTGGCCCTATAAATTACAGGTGGATGTATCCCATTGAAAGGTATTGTTATGATTTAACTATTAGAATAAAGAGTACAAGTGAAATATTATTTACTATTTACTTGGTTTATCACAAATATTTATATGTAGGTATTTGGTGAAGTTGAAGTCTTATGTGCGTAACAAAGCATCTGTAGAAGGATGCATTGCTGAGGGCTACATATCTGAGGAAACCTTAACATTTGCATCAAGATACCTTCATGACGATATAGAGACGTGGCTAAATAGGCCAATTCGAAATGCAGAAAGGCATACTCTTTGAACAGAGGATGGTTGGAAAATATTTTTAGAAGTAGCACGTCCATTAGGGGTTGGAGTTCGTGTTAATTTACTTCAAGAAGAGTTGAGGCAAGCCCATCGATATGTGTTGTTTAATTGTGATGCAATTACCCTGTACATAAAGTAAGTAAAGAAGCCATTGTTTTACCCCACATATCTAATTAAAGTTCTTTAGTTAATGTTAGTTATGACATGCAGTGAACACTTTGATGAGGTTAAGAAAAAATTTCCTCACTTAAGCGAGATGGAGATTGAACGACTCCATACGTGTGAATTTCCAAGTTGGTTTTCCAAGCATGTAAGTGACTTTAATTTTTTTCTCCCATAAATAATACCTACTTATGAAGAGTATTGTAACTACAGTATATTCTTGACTATTATAGGTACACAAATTGCAAGAACAATGTGAAGAGGCCATATCATCTAATATTCGGTGGTTGAAAGATGGCCCAATACCTATGGTGAAGAAATATGATGCATGCATCATCAATGGTTTTCACTTTTTCACACAAGAGGTTGAATCTCGTCGGGTGACACAAAATAGTGGGGTGGTATTGTCTGCTCAAACGTCAAGTTTTGCAAGTGCAAAGGACAAAAAACCCATTCATGGTGAATTGGTTTATTATGGGTTCATCAATGAAATTGTAGAATTGAATTACTATGGAGAGATGAGAATTTTGCTCTTCAAGTGTGATTGGATTGATGTTAATCGGGGCATTAAATGTGAAAGAAACTTTACCCTTGTCAATCCCACTTGTAGATTGAAAACTACAGAGCCTTTTGTCTTAGCCTCTCAAGTAGAGCAAGTATGATATGTTGAAGATCCAAAAGAGAGCAATTGGTATGTTGTCTGGAAGACAAAGTCAAGAGACTTCTTTGACGTGCAAGATGACAACAAAGAAGATAAAGGAGACCTCTTAGACATTGAGCCAATGCACAATGTTGGTGGTGCTAGGCTCATCATTTTGGAAGGAAGTCATAGATAGTGAAATGAACTCCATAATCTAAAATAACACACCATGTGTCGTAACCGACTTACCTCCTAGTTGTAAATCTATTGGTTATAAATGGATCTTTAAGAATAAGTTAAAATCTGATGGATCAGTTGGCAAATATAAGATTAGGTTAGTGTAGGCAATAAAAGTCACCCTCTTCCCTTTCTTCTCTTGGAGGGAAAAAAGGAAAAAAGAAGGGCTAAAAGGAAAACACACACACAAGCGTGGAGCAAGTGCAATAACTAAGTAAAAGGAGGTAAGAAGACACATGCAGGAATGTGGAGAACATAACCAACTAAAGCAATGAAACCAAAGCAATAAAGGAAAAGAGGAAGAGAAAGTTACCGTGATCGCCACCAAGGGATGACAATGCCTTCAGCAGTCGGATGAACCACCAAATAACGTTGTGCCTTGGAAAATAAGAGGAACCAGCTAGAAATATGCAAAGATGATGATTGGCACTAGATGCGGGCTGGCAATTAGTCGCGACAGATAGGGCACAGTTTCTGAAAGAGTCGCGACCTATCGTAGAAAATTGGGAAGTGAGTTCTTTTCCTCCTATCTTTTCAGCTAGCCAAGAGAGAGGCCTTGTGCTAGATGCTGCCTGTACCTGCAAAAAAGCGTGAAGAAAAGACAAAGAAAACACCCAATTAGCTTAAGGATTAAGCGTAGAATCTGAAAAAATGGAGATGAAGAACACATAAAAGGAGGGTTAACATATGAAAATTAATATATTGAAGAGAACTTTACGTACAACAAAAAAATTATCAAACCAAGAAAAAAAACTTACAAGATCTTTGAGGAACTTACGCACTTGACACAACAAGAAACAACGGTGGCTGCGGCTACACGCTGTAAGCAACAAGAAACGGTGACGACAACAGCGACAGTGGCGGTAACAAGCTTCTCTACCTAGCTTGCGGCAGCAAGCTCATGGAGACCTGCAACCCCTCAGATTCTCAGATTTGTGGGGAGGGCGGAACTAAACTCCCCTCTTAAGGGGAGTTCGCGTTTGGTTTCTGTCGAAACTGGGTTGTCTCGGGCTGAAACGGGCGAAACCGGTATCGGTTTCACCTGATACGAATAATTTTTTTTAAAGTTTTAGACCTGCTACAGTGAGTAGGTCCGATCTCGTATCGGTTCGGTCCGAAATCGATACGTTTCGGTCGAAATGTATTGGTTTTGGCCGAAACTGCCAACCTTGTTTGGATCCAACTGGAGTCCTATATCTGGGCAGGTTAACTAGCTCCCACATCCCATTCTTGCTCAGTGCACTTTGCTGCTCTCCCAATTGCTTGCTGCTAATTAGGTACCTTAACAGGCTCAGAAAAGGAGTAAGGGATGGAAATAGATAAGGCAGACAAAAAGGTATGGTAATGAGGAGACATGCGGGAGAATTCATTGATTTAGAGATAGGATACTTAGCATAACCATAGACTTCCTTGCGAATAGCAATAGGTAGATCTAGGTTAGTCTATCTAATTGACTGATCAGGATCAGGGGGCGTAGCAACCTCTGAAGTTGGTTGATTAGTAGTTGGTCTATTTTTGAATTTTTTTCTCCTATATCTGATCAAAGGCTTTGCATAATTGTGTGCACCATCACCAACAAGAATATGAGATTGAACACCCTGTGTGGCAAATGTAGAGGGCATGGAGAAGGACAAGGGAGGCACAACAAGACCAACATCAACAATGTCCTTGTCACCTAGAGTCTCCCCCTGCAGGTGAGTCAGGAGAGAATAGTAGGACTTAGACTCAAAGAAAGTAATGTGTTTATGAACAACACTTTGACCAATAGAAGGATCATAGCAATAGTAGCCTTTTTTCGTAGTAGAGTAACCGACTTTCAGTACGTGGGTCAAGCTTGAAACTACCAGGTCCAAATGAATAAAACAAAGACAACTAAAGACCTATGGTAACAAAGAGAACAAGAGTTTGTCTGGATAAAGAATGGAGATAGAGGAACAAGTTTGCAAGTTCTTAAATGGCATTTGATTGATAAGGTATTGACAGCCAAGACAGTAGCAATCCAAAACATTTTGGGAACGTGATGCTGGAACAAGAGTGTCGTATCCGTCTCAAGGAGATGACGATTTTTTTACTTGGAAACACTATTTTGTGGTGGAGAAAAAGCACAAGAAGACTCATGGATGATGCCCTTATCTTAAAAAAAGACATTAATGCCGCAAGCATAAGTATTCTCGGGCATTGTCAGAATGAATGACCTTAACTGGTTTATCAAATTAAGTTCTGATCATGTTGCAAAACAGTTGAATAACATGGGAAACTTCATCCCGAGATTTCAATTGGTAAAGCTAAGTACAATGTGGCTAATCATCAATAAATGTAATAAAGTATCAATAGTCAACTAAGGATGAGACAGGAGAAAGAGGCCACACATCAAAAATGACAAAATCAAAAGAAAAAGGGTTTTTTATTCATGGAATAAGGAAAATGAGTTCTACAATGTCTTGCTAACTGGCAAACTTGACACTATAAGGACTAGACATCAACTGACTGAAACAAAGAAGAAAACAAAACCCTCGAACAATGAAAAGATTGGTGCCTTAAACAAGAGAGGCACAACTGGATCTCCTCTAAGTCCTTTGTCCAAACTAGGAGGCACAGATGATTGAAGTGCACTTTTCTCACGTGATTGGAAAACATGAGACCTTCTACTTCACAGTCAATCCCAATTGTTTTGTTTGTCCGTGATTCTGAAAGACATAATGATCAGAAAAGAAGGTTATTGAGTAATGCAATTGTTTAGTAAGGTTGCTGGTAGAAAGTAAATTAATGGAAAGGGATGGAATGTGAAGGGTGGAAGACAAGGTTAGTTGACCAGAAATGTGAATGGGCCCTTTGCCAGCCATATAGCGTGAGTGCCATCGGTAATGGTAACCGTATCCTAGCCAAAGAGTAGCAAATAAGAGGTAAAAGAGGTAGGAATGCCAATCATATGATCTGTTGCACCAGAATCAATAATTGAGGTATGATTAGAGAACCTGGTGGAAGCACTCAAGGTTGCACTATTTATACCTAAGGAGGAAGGAGTGGAAGTTTGACGTTGTGAGAGAATCCTAGCAATATCAGAGGAGAGTGCAATAGATCCAAGAGCAGTGGGAGTAGAAGATCCTCCCTCGGGAAGCAGAGGTGGTGCTGCAACAGCCACGTTGGCCTTGGCTTGTTTATTCTTCTTGGTGCTGAACTTGTAGGGCTTCTTGTCTAGGAACTTTTTAAAGCAAAAATCGCTGTCATGATTGGTACGGCTACAATACTCACACTTCTTTTCACCCCATGGTTTGCCATTCTCAAGCCAAGGCTTATTGATTGTAGTGACGAGTGCATAAGATTTGGTGACATTTGAAGTAGGAAGACTAGGTTCCTTGCTGCCTCTAACCTGACAGCGTTGTTCCATTGCATGAAACCTTAAAGTAAGTTTCTTAAAGAAAGAGTCGGGCCCATATTAAAAAATTGCCCCCTTAGGACATCATACTCTGAATATCAGTCTGCTCAAGACTTTTATAATTTTATCATCTTCTTGGAGCAAAAGATAGGTTTGCTGATCAGCAAAGGGTGTCCACTTCACAGTACGGTAGAGTTGGCCACATAATTTTTTATTAGATAAAATAGATATGTTCTTTTTGAAAAGAAACATTCCTCTGTATATAGAGGTGCATTCCGTGGGTGCGCATTGTATTAGGCGATTTGGGTTCGGGTGCTGGACCTCTCCCCACTGACCGCAGTTAGTGTTGATTTACATCGGCCTAATGTCCGAACACCTTTGTTTGACTCTCAAAGAAATTTCAAAATCCTCCCTAAATTACATGTGTTCAAGCAAATAAAGTCTTCAAATTTCTTTGTAAGAGTATGTACCAGTCAAGGGCGATCATCAAGATCATTAATGTCACAATGCATAGAGGCCAAAGGTGTTCTTCGACAGTTAATCAAAGGTGTTCGGACTTATCTGATGTAAATTAACACCAACTCCGGTCGGTGGGGAAAAGTCCAGTACACGAATCCTACATCGTCTGATAAACCCAAAAGTGCGGAATTAACAAATATGCCAAAATATACACATATTTATCCAACGAAATGGATATTTGAAAATTCCGCGTGTAAACAGACGGGCACGCCTGGTGGGACTTTTCCCACCTTTCATTTCTCTGTCGAAGAATAGCCTTGCCTCGACAAAGATTGTGACTCTTTCACACTCTTGCAAAAAGTTCAAAGGATTCCCACTGTTGCAGTTGTCACTGGGGACATTAAGGTTAAGCGAATCCTTTTGAAGCCTAATACTGACACAAAACGCATATAAAGTTGCTCCTACTAACAAGGGGCAATGTCATGCTAGCCGTCATTGCTACCGTCGAAGGCATCAAGGTTAAGCACTTCCTTTCGAAGCCCAAATGTCAACATAACACATGTACAAAGCTACTATTGCCAACAGGGGGCAACATCGCCCCGTCCATGACTGTCGCTACTCGGGACATCAAAGTAAAGGTTCTTTATGAAGACTAAGCACCGATAAAATCTATATGTTGTTCCTACTAGCCGGAGGCAATGTCGCCACCGTGGTAGAAGACTTGTTGCGACTATACCAAGTCTGGCAAGATTGGTCCTTATCGAGAAAAAGAACACAACTGGCTAGGTAAAGGCGAGCTGATCTCATAACCATGCTTTGTCGAATACACCAAGCCAGGGTAGAGATGAAAGAAGCCAACGCCCAAACTTCGTGTTTGAAGCCAGCGCACCGGTGGAAAGTCAAAGCCTCTAAGTCTGGTCAAGGGGGCAATCCTATTGCCTTCTACATCAAATAAAGGCGAAAATGAAAGAAGCTGGTGTCTAAGCCTCACGCGAAAAAGAAGGGGTGTGCTGGCAGAAAGCTAAAGCTCTAAAGCCCAAGCGAGGGGGCAATTCTGTGTAGCAACTATATTTGAAACAAATATGAGTCACCAAGGAGGAGGCCCGAACAATCAAAAAGACTAGGGTAGTTTAATTTGCGCAGTCGCCATCCTAACAGTGAGCCAAGAAGCCAACTATCCAAGATCCCTCAACCCCCCATCATTGGGGGCAGAAGAAAAAGGGGTCTAACAAAGTCCTTCAATCTTCAAAAGCAATCTGAATCGGCTAGGGGCACTTACTCGATTGAGTCCAGAGTCTCAGAAGCCAGCCAAGAAAAGTAAAGTCCAAGCAACCACTTTCTGCCAATATCACTGAAAGTTGGGCCATGCTACAGAAGATTGTTATGTCCTCAAAGACAAAGTCGAACGCCTGATACAGTCGACAACTATTCAAATTAGAAACCATCGAGTGTCTCCCCCGCAACCTCATCCATGGGACCGGCCAAAGTCTTCAACCAAGTAAATCCTCGCCTTAGCCGCATCTACATTGCCTAAGTTTGCGGCAAGGGAAACAAGAGGCCTCATCCCTGACCGAGAAGCAGACTTTAAAATCCATTACTATGTCAACACTCTAGGGTTGTTACCCCCCTCTAGTAAGTCGTGCGTTGGCTAGGAGCCTAGCCGCCCCGCGAATGAACAGCAAAAGAAAATGGCGCTTGAAGACTCGGACGAACAACTTTGCTTGTCCATTGTCAACGACCTAGAGTGTCATGACACCCACGTCGCTACGCCCAATGATGATGAAGATTTCATCAATCTACAGTCGGCTCTGCAAGAACTAGAAGATGGCGGACAAGTGACTGTGGACGAATTAGTCGAGCTCAACCTTGGGGATGCCGACGAGCCCCGGACAATTTTCATTAGTGCCCTCCTCACTGAGGAAGAAAGACAGGAATACAAGCAACTTCTATTAGAGTACAAAGACTATTTTGCCTGGACTTACAATGAAATACCCGGGCTAGAACCTTCCGTGGCAGAGCATGAACTAGCAATACTCCCCACAGCCAAACCCGTCAAGCAAGCTCAAAGACAAATGCACCATGAGCTCGAGCTTAAGGTAAATGTCGAAGTTGACAAGCTCCTAGAAGTGGACTTCATAGAGCCCTGCATATATCCAGTCTGGCTCACCAATATAGTCCCCGTCAAAAAGAAGAATGGCCAAGTCTATGTCTGCATCAACTATAAGGGCCTAAATAAAACCTGTCCAAAGAACGACTTTCCTATCCCGATCACTGAAACTATGGTCGATATGACCATGGGACACGAAGCTTTATCCTTTATGGATGGATCATCAAGATACAACCAGATCTGTATGGCCACTAAAGACAAAGAACACACGGTCTTTCGGTCACCTAAAGGAACCTTCAATTACAAAAGAATGTCATTTGGCTTGAAGAATGCTGGTGCCACATACCAAAGGGCAATGACCAAAATTTTTAATGACATGCTCCACAACTTGGTCGAGTGTTATGTTGATGACCTCGTCGTTAAAACCCGAAGACGGGAAGATCACTTGGCCTTTACGTCGGATTTTTGAAAGACTTCGCCAATATAAACTTAAGATGAACTTGATGAACTGCGCTTTCGGCGTCTCAAGCGGCAAATTTCTCGACTTCATTGTTAGATATCGGGGAACTGAAATAAACCCCAACAAAATTAAGGCAATTCGGGAGTTGTCACCTCCCCGAAATATAACTGAATTGAGATCCCTCCAGAAAAGGCTAGCCTACGTCAGGCGCTTTATATCCAACCTCTCAGGAAGATGTGCATCTTTTGGAAAATTAATGAAAAATGGTGCACCGTTCATATGGCATCAGGAGCGTCAAGGCGCATTTGAACAAATTAATAACTATCTCCTCAATCCCCAGTGTTGGGAGCATCAATTAAGGGAAAATCGTTGATACTCTATATAGCTGCCATGGACGTTTCTTTGGGAGCCCTACTGGCACAAGTAAATGAAGAAGGCAAGGAAGTCACTATACTACCTCAGTAGAAAGTTGGTTGGCCCAGAACATCGTTATTCGCTTAGGCCGAAAGGGAGCCGAGAGGGGCGTTTTTGAGCGGGTTAGGGTAAAATCTCCATGTTTGGGGTTGTGAGCCGATTCGTCGTTTTATCATGTTTTTGACTGATCTGAGACTATAGATACATGCTAGGAGTTATTTGGGGGCTTCCCCCTTGTTTTCCCCCTCCCCTATGGAGGTATGGGGACGTGGATGGAATTTTTAGGATTTTTTCACTGGTTCGCCGCCGGGACGGTGTGGCGGTTGTTCCAGTGACCACCACGGGCTGTGACACCCTATGAGGGGTGTGTTACACACCGTGACGCACCCAAGGGAGTGCGTCACATAGGGCTTGGTTGTCGATGGGGCACTAGTCTCTCTGACAGTCCCATGATAGACTGCTAGAGACTGTGACGCGCCTTGGTTCAACCGCCACAGTGGCGAGTCGACCGTTGCAATCCGACCGTTGATTTTTGACCGTTGGGGTCACATGTTCTATGACGCGCCCAGAGTCGTGCATTACAACATTGTGACGCCCCTTTATGGGTGTTTCAGGGCTGACATTACCCATAGCCTAACGCGCTAAAGGTGGCGCGTTAGAGGCTGTGACCCCCCAGGATAGGTCCGTCAAAGCCCATTTTCCGTTTTGCTTATGACGCCCTAGAGTTGGCGCGTCAGAGCACTGTGACGCCCTTGGGTTGGTGCGTTGGAGGCTGTGACACCCCAGGATAGGTGCGTTAGAGGCCGTTTTTCATTTTGCTTGTGATGCCCCAGAGTTGGCGCATTAGAGCACTGTGATGCCCCTGGGTTTGTGCGTCAGAGCTATGATGGCCCAGGGTTGGACCGTCAGGCTTTGTGCTGTGCCGAGTGTATTGCAGCCCGTTTCTTTGATAGTGGTTTTCGTGAGTCAATCTTTACTTCCAGTGACCTGTCCACTAGTAGTAGCTTCCTACGTAGGCGCGTGCGGACCCACCCGGGAGTGGTGGAGAGTGAGACCCGATGAGAGATGATTTTTAGGCTAGTTTTTGTAGGCCCCTTGCCTTTGCCACCAGAGTCTGGTGGGGGGGAAAACCAGCTAGAGGATCCAACCTAGAGTAGATGGTCTGTGTGTGCACATGTAGTTAGGGGCCTAGGACGTGCACTGATGAGCGTGCCCCCAGCTAGTCCTTGTTGTGGTACTTGTTGCGTGTCTAAGTCTCATGCCCGGGACGTTGCAGCTAGACATTTGTGACGCGGTATAAGATGTCAGGAGACACATCCGATCGTTCTTCTAGTGGGTAGTGCTCCTATCTCTTGGTAGGTATGGACTCACGTTTTGTCAAACCGGAGTCAGTTTGGGTAGGTACGGTTGGTTTAAATAGCTTTTCCATTTATTTATTATAGCTTGTTGGTTCTACCGTACTCCTGCAAGGTAGTATTACTTTCCTACTTTCTTGCTCTCTTGCCTTGTTTTCTGTGCGAGGTGGGGATTCGTGGGATCCCTACTGAGCCAATGAAATAAGACTCACTCCTACTTTTCAGGTGAGGCGGGGTCGTCGCGGGTCGTGGCTGGTACCCAGCGCGGTTCCAGTAGTCGAGGTTAGTTGTCAGTTACTAGAGCTGGGGGATGCCCCGTGTGCTTGTACCTTTCTTTCAGTTGACTATACTTTTATTTGGACATGAGATGTACTAGACCTTATAGCAGTTTAGTTATTTATTTAAATTTTGTATTATTATTTAGTTATTTATTGTGTTATCTCTGTAGTTACTTTAGCTTCTTATACACCCTCACAACATCCCCTTTTTCCCTTTTGAGTCTTTGGGCTCATGGGAGGCGGGCCGAGGTTCGAGTCGCGCCGGTTCCTTTCCGGTACTCGGATCCGGGGTCGCCACACCGAGGACTATGACAGAGGTCAGGAGTTTTCAGGGTTTAGCTGGCTATTACCGGAGATTGATTCAAGACTTTGCATGGATTGCTATGCCGATGACTAGACTGACTCGTAAAGATGTACTGTTTGTCTGGTCTGATCAATGTGAGCAGAGCTTTAATGAATTGAAAAGGCTTCTCACTTCTCCAGTGCTGGTGTTACCTTCTGGCTCTGGTGGATTCGTGGTCTGCACGAATGCTTCTCCAGTGGGTCTGGGTGCAGTGCTGATGCAACATGGTAAAGTTATCGCTTATGCATCCCGACAGTTGAAACAACATGAAGAGAACTATCTGACTCATGATTTAGAGCTTGCAGCGGTGATCTTTACTTTAAACATCTGGAGACACTATTTGTATGGTGAAAAGTTTGAAATCTTTACTGATCATCAGAGTTTACAGTATGTGTTCTCTCTAAAGGATTGGAATCTCAAGTTGGGTCGCTGGATGGAATTTATGAAGGATTATGACTTCACACTCTCCTATCAGCCAAGTAAAATGAATATTGTGGCTGATGCTCTGAGCAGGAAAGTGCGGGTCAGTCATTTATTACTTCACGGGTGAAAATTGTGGGAACAGCTTCCGAGTGAGGCAATCAGTGTGGATATTCCTGTCGATCTGATGACAGCTGCTTGTGCCAGATTGGTTATGACTTCAGCTCTTTATCAACAGATTAAGGAAGCTCAGTAGGCTGATTCTGATTTGTCTCGCATTATAATGACGCATGACATTGAATTTGATGATGAGTTGGTTGTCAGTTTCCATGGCAGGTTGTATGTTCCAGCTGTTGATGAGTTAAGGAATGCAATTCTGAGTGAAGCCCATGGGTCCCATTTTGCTATTCACCCTAGTATCACCAAGATGTATTAGAATATGAAAAGACAGTTCTGGTGGCCAGGTATGAAAAAAGATGTGGATGTGTTTATTTCCAGGTGCTTGACTTGTCAGTAGGTTAAAGTTGAACATCAAAAGCCAAGTGGATTGCTTCAATCATTGGAAATTTCGATGTGGAAATGGGATCACGTCACGACAGATTTTGTAGTGGGCTTACCTCGGACTTCGCTGGGTTTTGATGGTATCTGGCTATTGGTTGATCGCTTGACGAAGATAGCTAGATTGTTGCCGATTAAAGTTGCTTGGAGTGTGCAGAAATTGGCCGAGCTTTATATTGAAAAAATTATGCCATTGCATGGAATTCCAGTTTCACTTGTGTCAGATCGTGACCCACGTTTGCTCCAATCTAATAAATAATTGACTCAATTAACTCCAAAACACTTTAAAACATCTCAACAAACCAAAAATAAACTAAAATTCTACAAAATTAACTAATCCGGCACGGCCTTAATCTGGCGCTCCTTATTCCGGCGCGCCCTAATCTAGTGCCCCCTATTTCGGTGCGCCCCCCCATGACCGCATCGTATTCATTCTATTTCCTATGCTGACCGCGCCAGACTAGGCCTTTGCCTACGCTTGTCGTGCCGTTTTAACTCCTTTACCTACACGTGCCGTGCCGATTTTGATCCGATTCGCATTCTCACGCCGTTTTAATCCTCTTCTCCACTTCGAGGTGATTTCTAGCTCTCTTGATGGAATTGAATAAACCCAATCAACAATAGATCAAATAAGAAAGGATCGCTTAGATCCGAATTGGCTACCTGTATGCTTGGAATAAACATATATGCCATGTTAATGCATGCCCACTTGCACAGACCCTTGGTATATAAAATGGCATTAACGGAAGGCAGGTTTATGCCCGACTAGAAGCTCTTGCTATGGGTGATGGTGGTCTCCGGACCTAGGTTCTCCGCCATGTATGGAGGATTCTGATTTAATAAATCGTGCCTCTCTTGCATGATAGATTAAAGCATCTTGCATGATCTCATCATAAGCATTCCTTGCATCTTATTCTGGCCTCGACAGCTCACTATCTCGGTAATTAATCAAAGATTTTTCATCCTCGCAGGAGATGTAATTAACGTCATAGTCTTTATGGTATGGCAGACTGTTGGTCCAAACCAGAATCTCACTCTCGCCCGACACGGGTCAGAATGAGCGCATAACAAACTCGTCACTTACGTGACTGGCACGCCTGCACGGTTAACTAGTCAGTTAATTATCAATTAATTAATTGGTTGATCGACAAATAAATCGAATAAATTTAAATAAATAAGTAAACCCCATCGAACAAGTCTGGCACGCCCGGTGGGACCAGTGTTACCTTTCATCTCTTTGCCGAGATATATGGGCCCCGAGACCCTCTCAAAGAATGCTGATCGTTGGTTTATTTGTGCTTGTAGGCAGACAATGACGTCAACTAGACTGACTGGCCTCAACTTTGGCCCCGCGATCATCGCCGGCCATACTGAGCACGGGTACCTGGCGGTGCCCACTGTCTTCAGGACATTTCCTGCTACCGTGGGCTTCCCCAACTTTTTGGGGTTGGCCTTTGTTGATCTAGTTTAAGCGGATTACTCGGAGCCTACCGAGGAGACTGTCAAGAAGGTCGAGGCTTTGAAGGCTCGATGCTGTGCAGGCTCGCTCAAGAGTCTAGTTCCGGTCGCTAGCTGCCTGGTGCACCACATCACCCATGGGGCTCACCCCAATCCTGCCAAGAAATCTAGAGGACGCCAGCGTAGGGGCTTCCGGAAGAATATTGCTGCTACTCCCGGACGTCTCTCTGCGTCCGACAAGTCTATGATGATCGACGGAGTTCGCATCTTCTTAGATGGACGCAACGCTCGGGTGGTCCCGGATCGAGTCATCCCCGCCGTACCTGTTCACAACTCCTACCAGGCCCTCGCTGGGAGGAGAGCTGAGAAAGAAGAAATCAGCCGTCATGGCCAAGAGAAGCTGGCCCCTAGGCTGAAGAAGTTTAAGCAGGTCTGGGTCCCTAAAAAGATCCGGCCTGTTCGCCAAGATGCACCAGTCCACTGTCGCCCTGTATGTGACGGTGCGGAAGTGAGGAATGAAAGGGGCTTGCCCCCAAGGAAGGAAGAAATGGTTATGGACCCTCCACGCTATGGAAGTTTCAGGGCCTGCGCCCGACAAGCTGACATCACCACAGTGGGAAGAAGGTTTCAACAACTCGCCGGACGAGCCCAGCTTGCTTATATCCCTCTCGTCGGAGGTCGACAATCATCCCCAGTCCTACACCAAGGGCGGGGGCAAGAAGAAATGACCAATATGGTCAGGAGTTACTTCAGGGGCTTAGGCAACCCCTCACTGGGACAATGACGGCTGCTGCAAGTGGTCGAGGCTGGAGAAGACTACTGCCCACTAATGACAGTCGAAGAAGAAGAAAGAAAGATGACGTCATCAGTTGACGACAATGGTTATGAAGATGACTTCTATGCCGAAGCCGATGAGACCGCCCCTCGGCGGGAAGAAAGAAAAAGAATTTCTGTATGTGAAAGGTTGACCTTTCCGGAGCATGCAAAAAGGAGGGTCCGCTAGCAGAGAAGAAGAATGCAGATTTTTACCTGCAATATGGCTAGGGTATCCAGCCGATATGGAGGGCTTCCAGAAGACCCTCACGAGTTGGCTCGATTAGCCGCGAGGCCGGGGCCGAATACTCAAAGGACTGAAGTCGCACGGGAACTGTTGGCAGCGGCTAAGGGGAAGCGAGCCCTGGTCTACCACAACAGCATGATGAATCTACCATCCTGACTGCCAATGTGGTGACGACGGAAGAAGAAGACGATGTCTTGCTCGACATCCTACCTGAGGGTGCATCCGGGGAGACGACAGAAGCCATCCTCAACTCTGCAGCGATGGACCCATCAGTCTTAATGCTACTTTAGAGATACCAGTAGGAGATAGACCTGCTGAAGAAATACCTAATGGAGAAGACAGAATAGTCATCAGCTTCCAAGCCGCCTGAGGTGCACGACGAATCATCACAGGGAGTCGTCAGCCAGAATGACCCTCCGTCGCTCTACACTATGCCCCAGCCGGCAGAACCGAGTCTGGCGACAGCTCAACAACGGCTACCACAGTCACTGATGCCGCCAGTGCTACCTCAGATGCACCAGGAACCTCCCTTGTTGTGTCCTCCTCTGCAGGCGACCACTCTGGTCACCCCCTACCTACAGCCGACACATTTCTACCCAGAGCCGGTTGATCCTACCGTCATGAACAAGATGATGGTGGAAAGAATGATTGAGCTGAAGCTTGCAGAAAGAAGTGAAGGTGACTATGTCGCATTCGATGCGTACAGGGTGCCATATCCACCACATCATGCTACCAAGCGGCTCCCTCCTGGGATTAGCAAGCCGCCAAAGTTTGACAAGTTCAACGGGAAGGGATCCCCGAAAGAGCATGTCGCCTACTACATGACCATCATGGGTGATCTGGCCGCCGATGAGTCATATTTGTGGAAGTTCTTCAGGTCCTCGCTGACGGGGCTCGCTTTTAAATGGTACTCTAGCCTCTCTATTGGGTCGATCAACAACTGGTCAGATATGCAGAGGAAGTTCAGAGAAAGATTCCATGTCACAGAGAGGGAGGTCACAGTGGTCGAACTCTATTCAACAAGACAAAGGGCAGATGAGACAGCCCTTGATTACATCAAGAGGTGGAGGAACCTCAGAATGAGATGCAAGCGGCCCCCGCATCAGGAGGACGCTGTGCAGATATGCAAACAGAACCTCAGGAGAGAGGTTCTGGATAAGATGATAGGGATGGAGATCCGATCTTTCGACCGACTAAACAACATTATGGCTGAAGTGGAAGCCTTCCAGGCCAGACCTGCCCCTACATCAGCTGCCGCCACGGCACAGAAAGGCAAAGCAACAGAATGGCGCCAGGCCTAAAGAAGCCAACGCCCTTGTTGTCAAGGCATTTGAAGAACAGAAGGATAAAGGCAAGAAGGTGGTCGCCCCACAGCCTGCTAAAGCCGTAGATGGCAAGGAGGGTCCCTCACTGTGGGACAAAATGAAGAAGGCTTACTCCTTTCTGAAGGAGAAGACCAGAGTCCTGTTCGACTGGGTAACCCAGTATGACATGGTCAGCCTGCCTGAGCCAAAGAGGCCGGAAGACCTGAAAAGGAAAGATAGTCCGAGATTTTGCCCCTATCACCAGATGCTAGGGCACCCAATTGAAGACTTCTATGTCTTCAAAGATATTATTGAAGGCATGGTGAAGAAGGATGAGATCGACTTGGGGGAGTACAAGGTCGACCCTCTACAGCCTCATGCAGCTCCTCTGAGGAGGGTTGGAGTTAACATGGTCTCTACGTACCAGGCATTGCCTAAAGAGTTCTTTGAAGCTAGCGCACGATGCACTTACGAAGCCTATTTCCTGGCGCCCGTGAAAGAACAACATGGATGGCAGCAAGTCCCTGCAAAAAGCAAGAAGAAGAGGGCACTTCGCCCGAAAGTGGGGGCACATGTCCGTGGCATCACACCACGACCCACTCCACCGATGACAGCACCTGTGTGGATCAACCCACCTATGGTCATCAGGGTACCTACACATAACCGGAGGAGGTAGACTCCGCTACCGGTGACCAAGGAAGTTAGCCTTGAAGCCCGGAAGCTACAAAATTATATAGATGGGCTAGATGAATATGTACATCCCGAACTGAAGCCTCTGCTGATGCAGGACCACATCCCATGGCAAGAACTAGAACAGCTTTCACTCGAGTAAGAGGAAGAAGCTGACAAATCATCTGATAAGGATGGCAGCCTATTCTGGGGGCAAGGGCCAGCCAAAGAGAAGAAAAAGAAGAAACAGAAGAAGAAAAGAAAGGTCGCCAAGGCCAACAAAGAATGGGTTCTATCCTATAATACCCTCTCGGCTCTCTTCAGCCTGCCTGGTAAAGAGGATGAGGAGGAAATCTGCTTTGCACCTACTATCGGAGGAAGTCGAGCTGAGGCCGCCACCGCTGCTCATGCAACCTGGTCAGGCCGAAAATGGGGGCTCCAACTGCCCGCTAATCATAATATCATATTCAGGGGTGAACAGCCCTACAAGATACCTCCCTTGGAGGTCAAGGGAGTCCAAATCCCTCCTCCGGCAGGCCTTTACAACCAGAGTGGGGGCAACACTACAACCCCTTCCTTCTTGGAATTTGTGAAGATGTCCAAGGGGAAGCAGTCGTGTCAGGACACCAACCCTGCAATTAGGAGTACTCACCTGTAGTCCCTGCAGTCTTCTGAAGCTCCGGATGCAGAAGAAGCTTGCCCGGCAACAGCCAATGAAGAGTAACAAGAACATGCCACCAAGCAGAAGGGTGCAGGATCTGAGCCCGATGCGGCAGGTCCGTCAGAGGCCACAATCCAAGACTCTCCCAAGCCCAGATGGGCGGAGGAAATGAAGCTATCAAACGTCCGAGCTGGAAGCAGGATAATGAAGCTGCTCAAGAAGCTCCCAGCGAGATTTACAATCTAGGAGATCCTTTCTCTGAGTGAAGAGACCCGACAGGCGATCATCACTACTTTACAGATGCCTGCCAAATATGAGACCTGCTTGGCCAAAGCACTACCGGAGGCCAGCATGACCTTCACTCAGGATGACATGCTACTCCCTACTGCCTGCCACAACAGGCCACTATACATGAAAGGACATCTGAATGGACGGGAGCTGAATAGAATCCTAGTCGACCCCGGTGCAACTGTCAACATCTTGCCATACAGAATATATCAGAGGCACTACTTCAATGTGTGCCTTGAAAAGGTTAGAGATATGCGTATCGCCGGCTTCCACCAAAAGTGTGAAGCATCGCTGGGAGTAGTGGAATTCACCTCATTCTGGCAGACTTCACTACAAGGGTGCAGTTTCATGTCATTGACTCCCGCATCTCATAAAAAGCAATGCTTTGCCATCCATGGCTGCATGAGAACATGGTGGTGCCCTCCACACTCCACCAGTGCATTAAATACAGTCTGGAAGGGAAGGAGGAGAGGATATTTGCTGACCTCCACCCATTCGAAGTGTTCGAGTGTCACCTGGCGAATGCCCATCTATATGCTGAACGGTCACCAAAGACCTCTGAAGCCAAGACCCCCACTGGGGCATCAAAAAGCACTCCCGGCAATGACTGGTTTCCACTGTCACTGCGCAGGTATGTCAGACCCAAGACGGTCTCCCACATCACTATCACCGAAGATGTGGGCAGGACAGCACCTCCCGCCATATACCTTGGAGCCGATGAAGTCAAGGTCGATCAGCAGCACGACCACATCAGAATCCCTAAAGGCCTTACCAAGCCGGTTCTTGGCCTTGACAATGTCACTGTTGAGCCTTTCAAAGCTTGGGAGGTGGCACAAATAGATGGCCCCAGTAGCTTGTTTTACACAGCTGAGGAGCATGCTACCCGGGAAGACACTGATTGTCAGTTGCCCGAAGACATAGACAACCCATCAGTCCCCGTTCAGGGTCTGGCATTCACAACAAACTGGATGACCAAGATGTTCCAGAAGCAGCACATCCCTTCTGGCCAGCCACGCAAAGAAAAGGAACCAATCCAGAAGATGTGGTATCCTGTAAGTCTAGACAAAGAACTTAGACGTGTCTCTCAACATCCAGGGTTGGGCTTCACCTTTGAAGAATACTATTATAGTGGGCACTATGAAGTGGACACCATCTCCGCTTTCTACCCAATTAAAGATAACTCACCAGGGAAAACTTTCGATGAGTACCCAACAGAAGCTGAACATATGGAACCGGCTCGACCAAGAGACTCGGATGCAGAGGTCATGACTTCTTGCCGATGCTGGGAGCAAGTCTACCCTGAAGAAGCGGCCCTTCAAGCCAGATTTGACTAACGTGACCATTTATCATGCGCTCATCTGATTGATCAGATAATTATGGGTGATCGTGTCGGGACCCAAAACCCGTCGTACCATAATGGTTACGACATTAATTGCGTCCCTCCGAAAGAGGGACAACTCTTGATTAATCGCTAAAATAAAGACTATGGGGTCCATATAATACCCATTATGCTGATAAGGTGCGCATCCAAATCGTCGCCCTGCGAGGAGAGAGGTAAGCCCTTTTTGTTGTGGTGGGTTGGAGCTTGCTAAGTGCTTATGTTAGTGTTTGCATGGGTTGATCATTGCTTAACAGCTTGCAATAAGGTACGCCTGAATGAGGCCAAGTCATTGAAGGCAGGAAAGGAGGTAATCACTGTACCTGCCACCAAGCTGTGGAAGTTATTACACCGAAACCTTTGGAGACTCGGCCCACGGTGGAGGCGTGAAGAAGGGTAGTTGTTTTGTTTTTGCTTTTCTTTTCTTTGCTTCTCCATTAGTTGATGTACAAATGCAACTTTGGGCCGGTGGAAAAAATTTTGAAAGTGAAAGGTTAAACATTGCAAGACTAACATTACAAATGTGCACTCCGCATTGTCCGTAAGGAGTTATGACTAATAAGCATAGAGTCTAAGCGCTTCCGAGTTCCATGTCTGTAGAACCTCCTTCGCTTGTAAAGTTGCTAGCTTGTAGGATCCTTTTCCAAGTACTTCTATTACGCTATAAGGGCCTTCCTAGTTTAGAGGTAGCTTTCCAACACCCTCCAAATGTTGAGAGGTTTTTGCCCTTCGTAGGACTAGGTCTCCCAGGGAGAATTATCTTTCTCAAACCCTGGAGTTGCACTACCGACACCTTTAATATTCCATGATCTTAAGTCTTGCTACCTCTCAAACTCCCTCAATGAGGTCCAAGTTCTCCCGTAAACCTTGGTCGTTCATCTGGTACGTCTTGGTAGTAAGCTACCCGGGGGGATGGGCTCCCAACTTCTAGTAGGATGATGGCTTCTATGCTATAGGCTAATTAAGTGAAATAGAGTTTCCCCCATCGCCGCCCTTGGAGTCATTCTGTATGCCCGCATGATGCTTGAAAGCTCGTTGACCTAAGTACCCCTTACTACCTCTAGCCTGCTCTTGAGTCATTTGAGAAGGGTTTTGTTAACATTCTTAAGTAGGCTATTGGCTTGTGGATAAGCTATGGACATGAAGTGGTTATGGATTTTGAGTTCAGAACACTTGCCCTTGAAGTAGGAGTAGTTGAATTGCCTCCCGTTGTCATTGATGTTTTGCCATACAAACTTCTAGATGACTCGATCTGTCATCTTGACTGTTGGCGCAATTTCAATCCACTTGGTGAAGTAATCCACCACTACAATGAGGAGCTTCTTTTAGGCTTGAGCTTGGGGAAAGGGACCCTATATATCCACCCCCCACTGAGCAAAGGGGTATGGCTTCGTCAGGGAGATGAGGGTGCTAGGAGGCTAATTGATTAGGTGGTTGTACCTTTGGCAGCAAGCATAGTTTTTGGCGTAGTCCCCATAGTCCTACTATAGGGTTGGCCACTAGTATCCTCGCTGCGAAGGATTCGAGCCACTAACCTTCCTCCTTGGTGGGAGGTGCAACATCCTTCATGAACTTCCTTTATAGCTCGGAGGGCCTCAGTGGGCTCCAAGCACTTCAATAGTAGTGCTGAGTAGGACCGCTGGTATAGCTACCCATTTAGGAGGACGAACCTCTTAGCCTGGTACTTGAGCCTCCGAGCTGATAGATAGT
Organism: Amorphophallus titanum; assembly: GCA_024336825.1. Classification (NCBI taxonomy): domain Eukaryota; kingdom Viridiplantae; phylum Streptophyta; class Magnoliopsida; order Alismatales; family Araceae; genus Amorphophallus; species Amorphophallus titanum. The sequence continues at coordinate 4,138,809 of JANBPO010009260.1, forward strand.
GATAGGCAGATCTAGAGAGGAGAGGTGAATAGATCAGCCCCTTCTTTACGAGAACGATCTGAAGTTAAAAACAATGTAGTAATAAAGTAAGGATAACTAACGACTATTGAGCTAAATGCACGAAAGAGGAAGGATCAACGCTCCTACACAAGCATGTAGCGTCAAAGCATATAAACAAACAAGCCACAAAGACAGAAGATATTGAAGATGGTTCAGTCTCTATCTAGAGACTTACGTCCACCTCTCACTCAACTGAGTGAGGCTTCACTAGTGCGAAGGCACTACCGCTGATTCACAACTTCTTATCGAGAGAGAAACTCTCTCCAACCGTTGTCCAACAGCTTACGGGTACACAAACCAAAACCACAGACTGAGCTCTCTTAGTCTGTCCTCCTACACGCAGGTAGGGATCACTGTATGTGTATAAGTTTTAAGAAATACAAATAAAATAGAAACAACTCAAACAGACAGGGTATGACGAGAAAGATCAATGGGAGAAATGATCCTGTCTGGAAAACTGGACGAAGCCTAGGCGCGGCTTCTACTCTCTTGGGCTCTTCACCGCGAACTCAAGGGGAATGCTGGACAATCTTTCCAGCTACTGCACGGGCAATTGAAGATGCTATCTTCCTTGCAGTCCAGGCTCCAGAACGTGAAGGAAAGCAGATGCCGTGATGCCTTCACGCCAGTCGTAGAGTGATGGCGAGATCACCCTTATGTGCTCTTTCGTGCTGCTCCGTCTTCTCTCCCAGTTCTTCAGCTCTCTGTGGAAGGGGGAAGCATCGACAACTTCTTCTCCAAGCCTTCTTCCCAGTACAATATGGCCAGACGTCACTTTCTATCGTCCTCTATTTGCTTCATGCAACCTTTTGTCTCTTCTGCCATGCACGCCAGAAACGGAAGTGGATAAGGGGACTAAATCTGCAATGGGCCCCACCTCTGGAAGATACCTTGTTTGCCAATGATTTCCTCTAGAAAAGTAACCTTCCAGAAGGATATTTGAGTACGAACAGATCCTCAACAAATGATTGCGGATCATGGAAAGTGGAATGCTTTCGAACTCAGATCCGTTCTGGGTCCAGTTGATGTGTCGACACATTCAGCTAAAGTGTCGGAACTTCCTTTGATAGCTTGAGGAAAAATGGCTTTCTTTATTAACAGGTCGACACTTCAAAGACCACAGGTCGACACGAGTTCCACAATCGTGAGTAGCTCGAACCGCCGTGTCGGGGCATCACGCTTAAAGTGTCGAGGCATGAGCGCCAAACAGAGAAGCTATCTGCCGCACTGAACCGAAGTGTCGACACACTCTTTATGAACTATGAAGTGTCGACACACTGAGCTGAACAAAACGTCAAAGTACGCTGGTAGCTGCTTTGTTTTGCCTGCAAGAAAATATGTAAAGGAATAACTATAAGATTTTTGCCGATGCACCAGACATTCATTTGTAAAATGACAACAGACAAGGGAGCCGAATTGTTGAAAATAGATCTCTACGATGCCTGTAAGTATTAATCAACTTTAAGCAGTGACCTGGATAGTGATGAAGATATTTCTCCATAGATATTTGTGGCTGGGAGAGCCTTTATTTGGTGATGTCTTGAGTAAAAAAAGTTCAGACAGTTTAGGAAAATAGGTTTGAATCTCTTTATCCTTCTCCCCCCCTCACATTCTTCATTGGATTTGAACAATGAATTCTGTACCTCCATCTTCCCCCAGATGTCCAGAAACATCCACATTTTGAACAGAATCTGGCAGCAATAACAATTCCCTTAAAAGAAGATCCTGGTTCAACTGGTTAAGTTGCCCTCCATATTTGCCCAAACAATATTCATCCAAATCTCAAAGCACTTTGAGAAAATGCATCTTTCATAGTTCATACATTATCTCGTTGATCAGGAACAGTACTTGATATTCACATAGAAGTTGCTTAACACTCCAGTAAAGATCGAACAGCAGGTTTGTTTTTCCATTTTCTTTTTAGTTATTGCATGTTCTCCCTTTTTTTCTTTCTTGAGAAACAAGTTATAAGCCAATCTAAAAGGTTCTCCGCATATTCTCCCCATATTAACCGCGTTCTTATACTTCTCCTAGTCCCCTAGTGGCATCACCTAAAACCAAAACAAAAAATGTCAACAACAAACTTACCCTCCTCTTTGTCCATTCCTACCACATATGTTATTAAAAAAAGTACACCTATTGCATATCCACTAGACTGTTGGTACTGTATAGTGTACCAACAAACATTGTATCTGGAACACACACTAATAGTCAACAGAACACATGTGAAACAGATAAATATACATAAGAATACATATAATAAATATGTCAAATCTTCCGATGTCCACATCTAAATACAAATACAATATTATATAAATGTGAAATAAATATAGATGGACACAAATATGTACATATACACATGCACCTGCAGGCGTGTACAAGGGCGCTTATAACACGTTAATGATGATTTCGAAAGAACTCTATTATGCCGATGGCATCCCCTCAATGAGCATATTTTTTATGATCAAATCAGATATCCTACTGTTTTTTTTTAAAGTGGTTAGCACCACTAATTGTATTAAAAGGAAAAGAGGGATATACAAGTGTAGGCATTATGTTCACAAAAAACCCTTTACAACAAAAGCCCATCCACACCAAGGTGGTGTGACATGAACTATCCCCCCAACAAATAAAAAAACGAGGAGTTGCTCTGATTCACATTACAAAGCAGCCCCGACCATTCTCTCACTCTCTCACAAATGAATGAAACAAGTCTCTCCGTAGCCCTTGCTTCCCTTACAAAATTCTGTTGTTCCTCGCTCCCCAAAGTGCCAATAAGGTAGCATGTAGGATAATCAACCAGATAAGTCTATCTCCTTTTAGGGTTCACCTCCTTCCCCAAAAGCCAATCAACTGTTTGTTAATTACAGGAGCCATGTGTCCGATTAGCAATTTCACCCTAGACATCCTGTGAGTAAGAGCATCCTGCAAAAAGGTGGTCTAAGGTCTCATCCTTTTGTCCACATAGGCAGCAAATGGTGGAAAGAGTCAGCAGGAAAGAAGAAAACCTATCACAAGTGGGCAGCCACCCATGGGAGATCCTCCAAACCAGCAGCTTCACCTTCAGGGGGCTCCTGGGTGACCAGATGTGGGAGGCGAGGCACTAGCGCATCCCTCTGTCACAAATGATGGCATAGGCAGACCTAACCGAGAAGGAGCCCTCCTACTCCCACCTCCACCACCACTAGTCCTCTGTGTCAGGGTGTAAACATATCAACTTGAGTCGACAACAAGTGTGTGGTTCGTGCCACAAGCAACTTTAACAACAGTTTTCCCTGAAAATGCAGCTATCGCCCATGGATGGGGCTGTGGGTCATAAGCGAATGGAACTATTCTTGGCATTATACTTTTTTTCCACCCCATGTCCAAGTTGTTCATACTGTGGGAGACCTGCGGTAAATATAGAAGACCCTTCAACAAAAGACAAGCACACTATGAAATCAGCCCCACAGACAGCATTTGCCACTTGAGAAACCATACAGAGTACTGGAGATGACTCGATCTCATTTTGTGTTGAGCCAATTCCCAGTTGCCCATGCTTGTTTCCACCAAAAGCAAAAGATTTACCATCTTCAGTTACCACCACCATATGATTCCTCCCAGCACCTGCTCTAACAACTCTGTATTTTGACAGTTCGGAAACAAGGGTCAGCAAGTTGTGTTGCAGAGTGTCCCCATGACCCAGCTGCCCCTTTTCGTTCTCTCTCCACAAATAGCAGTGCCCTTCTACATCCAAGGCAACGCAATGGCAGGAAGTGCATTCCGAAGCCACGAATCGGATATCGACCTCCATGAGTGGGCGCGTCGAAGAGAGCAAGTGCCCGCCAACCAGGGCAGAGCGGCAGCCCATGGTCTCCCAGCTGGTCCCGTTGCAGTAGAGGAGCTCCCCGGCGGTGGCAGCCTCCCGCCTCCCCCCTCCTTCTTCCCCACGGACGGACATGGGCCTCCCGAGGAGAAAACACAAACCAAACCCTATGAGCAGCAAGGGAGGAGGAGAACCCAATATATATACTACTGTTATTGCAGTTCAAGAGATTCCATTTCATATAAAGTTAAGTCCTGCGGTCCATCAAAAACATGCACAATACCTCCCATGAATCGACCATCACAAACGATGAGCTTCTGCAAGCTAGCTCACACATTCGGATACGATGTTCGGCTGACAGCAAACCCTGTTAGCATAGCAGAAATTAGTCAAATCTAAAATATTATGACACAGGCAAAAAAGGATTGGCAACTTTTAACTTCCTTAGAGAGAAAGATGCGCCGATGTTTCAAACAAAACAATAACGATCAAGCAATTCAAGTACTAAAATGATATCATCTATCAAATCCATATAACCATATGTACCAAATAAGCCATAAATATTTTTCGGAAAAAATGTCCTACTAGACAGAATGATACTTGTTAATCTCATCTTAAATGTCTGAACTCTGAAGACCAAATGTCGGAATGAGGGTTAGTAGTAATTAAAGTTTGACTTATTTACCATTCAACTTTCACATCAAGCCAAAAAAAACTGAATTTAAATCCAATGGGAAGAAATATATAATTTAAATAATAGTTTCCTTAGAAAAGCACATAAGAGCGGTGGGTTTTGGTCTCACGCGGCACCTTCTGTCACGTGCGACGGCTCCCTCGCACGGCTGGGTCTCTGCAGAGGCCTCTCTGTTTGTCTCCTACCTCTCACCTCACCTGGCTTCCATCAGCACTTCCTGTTATTATATTACTACTTCCCAATCACGAGTCGTCCGTGCTTGCGTTCATGTAGTAATCAACCTCTGCTTCTTTTTTTTTTTTTCACACTTCTGTTAACATTTGTTGCTGCCTCTTCTTGGTTTATTTGGCTCCACAGATAAGTTAACAGGATCATGTGACATGACGTTTTTCCCCCTTCCACGACGTGCATCCAGCTCCGGTTGAAGCCCATATAATGGAATAAATCTCTACAACCTAACATAGTGTTTCTCAATCTCCAGGAAGAAGTAATGCCTTCTGTCTCGCTGTGTGGAGTTAGTGAGCGGCTCCGGTTGGTGGGCTGTTAGCTTCATGTGTCTCTTTTCTTTTCTCGGTGTTGTTTAATCGTTTAGAGTCAGTTTGATAACCGAATATATCACCAACGGGTGGCGTATTCGCCGGTCTCATGTCAATTCCGCCGGTGTCACGTTGATTCCGACTTGATAAAATCTCGAGCAACTTATGTTAACCGAGACTTATAAGAGGAAAATCCGGTTACCCCGCTCGACCCCGTGAGGTCGAATAAGTCGACTCCGGTTGTCCCGCCCCAACCTGAACCCACTCGTTTATCAAACTGCCCCGTTTCATCTGTTGACCTCTTCTGGTCTGCGATGAGTGATTGTTATTATTATTATTGTCTTTGTAATGATCTTGTCAACGCTGTTAGTGATCTTTACTAACCTTTTTGAGTAGTATATTTTCTGGTGTGATTGCGTTAAAATGACGGGTATGTTATATCACATTCTGGAGAGCTGGGAAAAGTAAGAGATATTCTGAATTTCCAAGTGTTGACCGTTCTTTGTGTAAGAGTGTTGATCAAGTTTTGTGGATCATGGGAGATTCCGCGTAAGTACAAGAGAACGCTTCCACTACAGAGAAGCTTCTATGCGGTTCCCAGATGGGAGCCGCCAAGCTGTTGCTGTCAGTGGCAGTTGCATCATTTGATCAGTAGGTGAAGCAAGCTTCCACGCAAACGCCAAGGCAGGCCTCCAAGGAGGGGGAAAAAAAAATATCTGCTGATGGTGGAAGTTTGACGAGTCCTCCCCCTTCAATTGCTTAGAGCCTATGTTTCCCTCTTGTTATGGTGTTTGACGAGCTTGCTTTGGAGTTTTGACCAGTCCTCTAACGCGGTTTAGGAACATTCTGGCTTTCAACTGGCTGCGACTGTTGATCCTGTGTGACTGTGAAATGGTTTGTTATGCTGGGAAGTGTGACGAAACATCTAATTTTTGAGCAGATTTGTAAGTTCTGCCGTGTAGTCCAAGTGCTTAATAAATTTTAGATTGCTGAAGGCTTGATAAGGCAATAAAAAGATTTCTGCATGCCTCAGTTGAGCTGAACTTTTTCTGAAGACCTTAAGTTGATTACCTGTGTATTTCCTGGGCAATCCATCTTGGGGAAAGCTTGCCTCTCAGCAGCCATCAAATTTTACATGGAGATCAAAGCAAAAGCATGTCCATCAGATATATGTGATCTTTTAATCTTTGATGTAGTGTTCAAAGAGTGTCTTGCTCTGTCTCGAAGCCTTTGCCATTGGTCTTATGTGAATCAGTGCAAGAGGTGAACTTTACTAGACAAGGGCCAGATTGCTAACAATGTTTCAGGAGGCAGATATGATTCCCCACTCATCCGCCCCCCCCAACCCTTCTTTGCTCCAGAAGCTACCCTGTTTTTAATGAATGTTCAGTGTCTCCCAGACCTTGTATTCTTCCACCCACCTCAAACCCTGGTCACCCACACAGAAGGGAAAAAGGGTTTGAGAGTTCCAGGCATGAAAATTCACATTTTAGAGCAAGTGAAGGAGAAAAGGGGAGAGGGTTCCAGCTTTACAGGGCAAGCAAGTTGGCAACTATAATTGTTTCATCAGTCATTCCACCCCAGGCCATAGTCAAGTATTTGGAAGTGTAGAGTCTCTTTTGGAATGTGATTTTAGTAAAAACTGAAGGAGATGTTCATAGAATCATAACTTGTGCCACCAGGCGTTGGCTGTTTGTCGTTAATGCACTGTTCAGAACTTGAGAATTATTTCTGCCACCAATTTCTCTAAGTTGAGAGAAGACGTCCTACCTGTTGCTTCAATTTGTAGCCATTCATTGATAACCTATGAATCTCAACCTGCAGATTGTGTGTAGTGACTGTTGCAGTTGAAGATGCCCATGTTTTTCATTTCCCCTTTGGCCGCTGCATTCATTGGAAAACACGATTGAAAGTTTTCTGTCAGACTACTTTGATCTACAATCACACGAACAATGAGCATTCTCCATGACTTTCTCTGGGTTTTCCAGTTGAATACATGAGAGAAAGGAGAGGATTTTATCCTCTACCAATCTAGCTTTCACATAGCATTTTCGTGCTGGACCGCGTACTGGGAGAAATGGATGTTCTCTTCCATTCTGTTGGTGGTGGTGGTGGACCATTGTTGATGCTCTGATTTCAAACAACAGCGCTTGTGTGCAAACAGAAAAGGAAGGGGAAGGAGGGGGAGGCGGCCAGTGGGTTACTGTAGGCGGTGGACAGGGGTTGGTTGCGTCGCCGTTGACCGTCACGGGGGTTTTGCTCGGGGCACGAAGGAAGAGAGCAGAAGAGGAAGGAGAGGGAGTGACGCGAGGGATATGAGGTGGCGGTGCAGAGATGTGCTTTCAGACAAATAAATTTACATAAAATTTAAAAATTATGATATTTTTATCAAACAGATAATTATTTATTTTTATTAATTTTAAAAATTAAATTAAAAATTAACATAATATAATCTTTTAGGTAGGAAGAGTTTTTTTTCACAAATTACTGTGCCGAAGGCTAAGTCAGCGAAAAACTTGGGAATCCGACCAGTATATATGAAACGTAAAAATGGGCCATAAGCGGCTGAAAAGTTGTCCAACTCGGGTGAAAATGCTTCGAGGGATAGCCCACTCGATGAAGAAGCCCCTCATACTATTGAGTTGAAGTTGGCAGCACGAACTACTGTGCCAAAGACTAATTCAGCGGAAAGCCCACACGCGAAATGCCGGAATAGGCTGTAAGCGGCCAAAAAGTCATCTAGTCAGGGTGAAAATGCTTCGAGGGATAGCCCACTCGATGAAGAAGCTCCTCATGTCATCAAAGAAGGCATGGTAGCACAAATTACACTACTGATGGCCTAATCAGGATGAAACCCGAGCAATCCGATATGGATTCCATACGCGTCGGGAATCACTCGAAAACACATATCGGGGCTGGACGGCAAGAAATCCACACTCTGAGGCTGCCACATCGAACACTACGCTGCATTGGAACATCGGGCTTCCATCAAGGTCATTTTCGAGGCAGTAAATAAAAATTATGAAAATATCCCTGGGTGAGTCGGTGCCTCCCAAGTGAGTCAACGCCCCTCCTCCCGCTTGTGTGGTTCGACGGATCTCTTCATGGGCCGACGCCACCCCTCTTGCATCGGCACCTTCCTTCTCCTGGCGAGTTGGCACAAGGGCTCGGCAAAAGGTGGAGCGGCGGGTCGACGGAGGGTTCCCCATCCCGTCGCCCATCCGGTCCCCTATTTCCTTGTAAGAAGCTCTTACCTTCGGGCGCAAGAAAGAGACAGAGAGACAACAAGGAGAACAAAAGGAGAGTGAAAGACCCGGTGGTATGCTAAGACACCACAAACGGAATGCTAGATGGACACTAAGATCTAGAGGGGGGGTGACTAGATCTACCTTCAAAAATCTTTAACCCTTAAAAATACTACAGCAGATAGAGGGTGCGGAATAGAAAGGCTATCTACTGCAGAGAGGAGATTAGTATATGGAAGAGCGTGAATGAAAAGATCAAGAACTGATTCTATATGATCAAACAAGCTCGGTTGAGCCAAAGGCACAAGCGCATTACACTTAGGCAGGTAATAGAGGAACGCAAAATAATCACATGAGACACAAGAAGCTTTTAGGTGATTCGACGCAAGCCTATATCCACCCCACACTCAACCCAAGTGTGACTTACTGCTGATTCACAGCTTCACACTGCTGATCCACAGCTTTGGGGAAAACCTTCCCTACAACCGCTGAGCTTCACAGCTTGCTACCAGAGAAATCCTTCTCTGACGCTGGGCTACACAGATTGCCACAACCACTGACACACAGCTTGAGAAAATAGGAGTTCAAAGATAAAACAAAGAAATCAGAAAAATTTGAAACATTGATGAGATGTAGCGCTATAGAAGAGAAGATTGGCTCTGGTTCTGAACCAAGAGACCGATGACAGCTGGTCTGAGGATCTTCCCCACAGACTCATACAACTCTCTAAGCTTCCTGGTGCACTTCTATGGAATACTTTTCAGGCTCTGCCTCACTCTGATTTTTCTTCCTCTTCCTCTCGTTTGATCTTCTTCTCTCATCCTCTCTTTCACTTCTGTTGTATTCTTCTCTTCTTTTCGTCTCTTCTCTGTATATATATACATCTGACAACGGATAGAGGGCGTGTCTAAAACACCTTTTTCTTAGAAGCTTCTTCTGGGATTCTTGCTAGGTGGCAGCATCTGAGCTTCATTACTTTCCACGTGTCACAATTAGGGCATTTCTTTGTCCTTGGATCACGTGCATTCCTCATTCTTGGAGAACAAGCGTCCTATCAAAAGAGGAACAATCAGACAATGATAAAGAATTGTATGGACTCAGCGTATTGTCAGAATAAAAGCTGATCATGCCCTGCACGGACTTGTCTTAGCATAAGGCAAATGGCTACTCTTCATGCATGGACTTGGCAAGTGCAAGTGAAAAGATGCACGAACTTCAGATGTGCAGGCAAACATGCATAGGGTTTAACATGCGTGGACTTGTTGTTCTGCCAAGGGAAAAACATGCACGGACTTTAGACCAAAGGAAAAATGTGCACGGGATTTAAACCAAAGGAAAAATATGCACAGGCTTTAAACCAAAGGAAAAACGTGCATGGGGTTTAGTGTGCACAGACTTTTGTTAAGCGAGCAAACAATCAGGAAATGTGCATGGACTTTCACATGCTCAGACTTAAGATGCACGGGACTGTTCATGCTCGGACTTGATGAAAATGTGCAAGGGCTTAGTTTTAATAAGAAACATGCACGGGGTTAGACTTCCACTAGGTTTATGAAATCATGCACGAACTTTAGTTCCACTAGGAAACCTGCACGGGGTTGCACATGCATAGACTTCATGAAGAAGTGCAAGGACTTACAGAGATGTGCACGGACTAAAGTGAATGTACACGGATTTGGAGGGTAAAACTTGCACGAACTTTGGATGCAACACAATAGCAAACAGTTTAAGTCCAGAATGTGCACGGGGTATGATGTGCATGGGCAGAATGTCCACAGACTTAGGTTAGACAAAAGGTGCACGGACTTTAATGTGCACAGACCTATTTTGCTAAAAACGTGCACTGAGTAGAGGATGCTCAGACTTCATTTAGACAGAAAGTGCACGGACTTTGATTTTCCTTTTAACAAAAAAAAGTGCACGGGCTTTATTTGGAAGAAACGTGCACGGACTTATGTGTGCACGAACTTTAACAAGTGAGCAAACTAGAATATGCATGTACTTGTTCTATGCAGAAATGTGCACGAGGTTATGAATGCACGGACTCAGACACATGCAGAAATATGCACGAGGTTACGAATGCACGGACTCGGACACATGCACAGACTTGATGGTGAAATGTGAAAAGTGCACGGAGTTGCTTGTGCACAGACTTTATTTTTAACACAAGGCAAACATGTGCACGGACTTGTAAGAAAGTGCACGGAGATGTCTATGCATGGACTTGTGAGAAAGTGCATGGAGATGTCTGTGCACGGACTTGAACACTCACAAATCTGCACGGACTTTCAAGTGCTCGGACTTTGTGTGCAGAGATAAAAACATGCATGGACTTTAACAAAAAAAAAGATCAATCATGGGCCAACGAGTTTTTGCCCATTAAAAATATCGGACCTTTATTTGCTTAAAACTTTTTAAGTCATTTAATCTATGATCAGACTGTATAGACACAGGATAAATCAGCTCCGATCTCCAAAACAAGCTGCTTGAAAAAAAAAATTATCTGCTGCTGTGGGGCACGTACCAAGCACAATGCAGCATGGGTTACTCAATAGAAATAGGATGAATAAGAAACTATGGTGAATCCCACGAGCCCGCGGTCCGATACCAATCACTCCTCGCTCTTCATGCTCAAGAAAAAAAAAATTAAGCCATGGTTGTGGTGAGTAGCTATGTTTATCATTATGATGTCAACAATATTCCTACTGATTAATGGTTGAAACTAATGGGTCGAGTAAAGAATTCCGTCCATGACTCCTTGCGTCATTACCAAAGGAAGCACTCACCACAAGGCCGGGTCGTTTGAACGTCAAGGTCTCAACAACGATGCGCGCCATGCAATAATTCTTTCGTGCTAGATAGAACTTGCCATCAACGTCGTAAGGTTAATTAACCAGGTCTAACAAACAACACCTTTGATCCAGGCAAATGGTCTAATTATAAGTGGCTAGCATTTACCACCGATGCATGACAAATTAAAATTAAAGAACTTGAACAAAGCACTAACAAGATCTTAAGATCTAGTAACATCCAACTCACCTGGATTCTTGTTGCTTAAGATCAGTAAACTCCGAACTCACATCGCTGAAAGATTACCCACCGATCATTACAGCGTAATTTAACCGTCTCAACACCATTAATTACTAGGTTCGTGAGAACGGGCGTCTACCGCATGATACACTCCCGGGTCACTGTAAGGCTCCTTGATGGATACAGTGCAGTCCTCATCCAACTGGGACATACGAAACTCTGCTAGAAATGTGGCGGCGGATGGCGCAGCCATGGCTGGGGTGGCGGTGGAGGCGGTCCGGGAGCCACAGGCGGACCCAGAGGAGGAGGAGGATGGAGATAGCACCCACGAGGCAGAATAGGACGATCACATGGATCTGGCGGAGGAACGGGTGGTCTAGGCGCTGGCGGCGGTGGCGGTGGCGGCAGAGTAAATGGGCTCGGCATTGTCGGCGGTGGGGGAGGAGCACTCGGCCCTAGTGGAGCTGGCGGAGTGAGAAGAACCAGTGGCCACCGTGGTAGCGGCAGAGGAAACGGGCCTGGCGGTGGCGGCCCCGGTGGTGGTGGATGCCTGTGAGGGTTCATGGCTGCAGAAGCTTGCAAGCTTGCCTTGTGGGAGGGAGGAAACGTGTAGCTAGCTACTGCGCAGTGTTGTAGGGAGTCTCCATCGATGTAATATTATATAGAACAGCATGTGCGAGTCCAGTTAAGAGGGTGAGACTGGTAGTTGGGTGGACTCGCGGGTTTGTACCGCGTGCTTCGTGTTCGTGAGCAGTTCTTCTCGGTTCTTCTTGATCTCACCAGGTGCATGTATATGTGGTGGAATTCAATGGGTGCAGGAGAGCATTAGTGTAACAGATAATTTTCGATTAGGTGGTCTCAGGTTATCCCTTAATTTTTATACGGACCAGTTTGATAATGAAATGAGTACTTATCCTTCGTGAATTGCACTAACATTGCTAATTAAGAGCTGCTTCTTTTCTTTGATAATCATAATATTATTCTACTTAAAGAAGAAAAATAGACTAAGAAAATGGGTTGCAAAATTAGAATAGGTAAAGAGAACAAAAAGTCTATCCAATTATAGTTAGAACAACCAGATCCACCTAACTTCGCCACTTGTCATGGCTCCCGCTGCAACCGGAATTTCCTGGGGTCTCAAGATTTCAAAACCGCCATCATTAAGAGCCAACGTCAACATATCCATGATACCGTGATCCGCTCCACATCTCGTGACTCACGTTGGTCCAACTGACGTGTCACTTCGTATGATCTTTTCAAGAACACATAGCTTATCACCCAAGGATCCTTCTCCCAATCTTATCTATCAATGGGGGCTTCAACGGCCTCCTCTATGTACGTAAGAAAAGAGGGCACAGTCACAACCACCTAAGTCAACATAGGGCCTTATATAAGGGCATAACAACGTTGACATTTCAAGTTGATTTATTTGAATATGCTGCAGCATATGGTTACCAGCTCAAGGGAAGATAATCTATTTGGAAGCCAAGCTCAAGCTAGCTAAAGTCAGCCCAACAGGCAATGAGGTCAGCAGAACAAAAGGTTAGCAGTACAAAGGTTGGGTCGACTCCATGCACTCAAGGAGTCGACGCTATAAGAGAATTCAAGAAATCTGTCAAAGCATCAATGGAACCAGCCCAGCTCATGTAGCAGCAAATGTTCAGAAGCAGCAGGAGTAGAGGATTTCCTTCTCTCATGTCAGTGAGTAGCATCTGCACATCAAGTGTTCAGTGTAATGCTTATATGTTCAGAAATGCAGTAGAAGTTTCCAATGCATCAAGCTCTGTCAATAGTAGTTCAGGAAATAAGCTCAGAACCATTAGCAGCAAGGCCTTACCAAAAGAGTACTGATGCAAAGAAGGATTGTTAGAAAGGTGTCGACCCCTTCATGAGAAGGTGTCAACTCTTGATCAACTTAAGGACCATACAGAAGGTCTTTCATGTTTTCATGTGTTTGAATCATTTTAGTCCTTTGGCTAAGAAGAGTGGTATTGATATAGGATTGTGGAGATTAAAAAGTGTGGCTATCTTAAAAAGAAGAATCAAGTTCCATAAGGTTGAAATCCTTGATTTTGATGATCATACTAACTTGGCATTTTTGTGTTTCTGTAGGTTAAAATCAGAAAAGGACTCCTCAAGAATCAAAGGGCAATGGGTTTAATAGTTACCTTCAAATCATTGGTGAATTCACTCTTATCTTCATATTTCTATTAGGTTGGAAAGCAATGCTAATACTCCATCCAATTTTGACAAAACCTCATAGCATTGGTAAGTCTCTCTAAATGTCATATTCTCACATTAATGTAAAGTGAGATTATTGGGTAAGATAATGTTCATAATATTTGATGGAAATTAACTTGGTATTTATGTGTTTTCATGCATAATCTTCATGGGGTGGTAAAGCGTTTAGTGTCGTTATCCAATATTTTCTGATTCAATCTTCTATTTATATTGCAGACAAAGATGACTTCAGCCGCTCCTTCTGCAACCAGCTCGATAGGGCCGATAGTGACTTGGCAGAACGTCCACGAGCTTGACAGAGGGAGAGCTCATGTGGTAGTATTAGCTGAATCCTCAGACTCAGAGATAGACACAATGGATACTGGGCGGCTGATAGTGTCGAATAGCAATCATTTTGACTTTGACCATAGCTAGAACTATAGAGTGGACCATCCAAAGGACAAACATCTTATGGCCTTCACTCTCACTTTCAACCTCTTAGGCAAGAGAGACATCGAGGTGGTCCGAGTAGCTGAGCAGAGCATCCTCTGGGGTCATGACAGCCTGATTGACCGGTGGTGAGGAGCGACCCGATATATTTTCTTGGAACTCCCTAGAAGTAGGATGCCATCACCGGCTTGTCAGAACTGATTCCTGAGCAGGGCATGTTGACAAGGGCCCCTGAGTTCACCCCTGCCAGGTGGGACTTATCATTCGGCAGCATACACCGGGAGAAGCCATCCTTCGGGCTATTTTTGGCTCCACTAAAGTGGGGGTTCTGTGAGGAACCATTCTTGCTGGACTGCATGGTGATACGGTTTAAGCATCAAATTACTGTTGGGTGGTTCACCGACTTGAAGGCCACAGATTCTCACGGATTTCGAGCTGGAGGCGTTGAATTCATGGACTATGTGCTTCAAAATTATGGCCCGATCCTGATGACCGCTAGGGTGTACCACAGTGTGTATGCCTCCCACTTCCGTTATCCCATCTCCAAGGGTCTCTGATGTGGGATGATAGAGGCATTTTGCCCTAAGTTCAATACTTTTTATACAACCGAGGGTGAGACTTCCTTAGATTTGTGGAGCCTGTCGTAGCTGAGCGGCCTCCCGATCGATGGAGAGCCTTACGAGGAAGTTTGCTGGCCAGATCGTCCGAAGGATCAGACGAATGGGGAGGGACTTTATTTGTGTGGATTTGCTTATCGGTACCTGATGAAAGTGTGCCGAACTGTGTGGCTGTCCCACGGTGACACTTTCGAGACCTCTTCTTCTCATGCTCGCCCTAAGAAAGAGAGAAAATGAGTGAGGATGGGGATGTGGTTACAGTTCTTCTTCGGAGGTGACTAGAAGTATAAGGATTTTCCTTCTGTTGTCGCGGTCCCGAGTAAATCAGTGAAGCGTGTTGTGTCCCTGGGTTTTGATGATAGCAAACACTATGGTTCATTGTGCATTAATGTGCATTTGTTGCATGGTATGTCAATGTGTGTTTGGTGCATGATACTCTATGTGTGACTCTATGTGTGTTGCATGGTATGTCTTTCACAATTGTGCATAAAGTCTTCATGCAGCTCAGCATGTAAGTCCAGGTCTGTGCATTCAAGTCCATTCGGTATTAATGTCAGTCTGGTATCATTGAAGAAGGTCTGAGCAAGTGTCTAGGTCAGCATACAGGTTTTCCTTTCATGTCTGTGTTAATGGTCACAAAGTTCTGCTTAGAACACTTAAGTCTGTGCACATTTTAACGTCCATGCATATCTCGTGTTAAGGCCAGACAATGAAGTCTGTGCACATTCTAAAGGTTGAGCATTTGTTGGTCTTGCTTGAAAACATAGTCCATGCAAGTTTTTGTGGAGCGTCCCTCAAGTCTGTGCATATTTTTAGTCTGAGCAAAAAATGAGAAAAAACATACTTTTCCTTCATTCATATTCAAGTCCGTGCATGTCTTCTTTCTGCAAGTCCATGTCCGTGCACACATCCAAGTCCTTGCATGTTTCTTATGTGTCTTGAGAAGTCTGTGCATTTCTCTTCATAGTCGGTGCTTGGTTAAAGTCTGTACAATTTTTTCTTACCTTGACACACACTAAGCCCGTGCATGTTTTGGCATAAACACTAAGTCTGTGCATGTTTTGGTGTGAACACCAAAGTCCGTGCACGTTTATATACTTTCAAGTTCATGCACGTTGTTTATACTTCAAGTCCGTGCATGTTGGCCTTTCAAGTCTGAGCATAAATAGTACACTGCACAGAAGTCCATGCACACTGCATCCAATGTAAGTCCGTGCATTTTTGTGTTTGAAGCCCGAGCATGTTTTGGTCTTCAAACCCTATGCATATACAGTGATACCCTATGCATGTTTTGGGTCTTGCAACCCCGTGCATGCACAGTGGTACTCCGTGCATATAATGTTGTCTAAGTCCATGCACGTGTTGATTTGTCCATGCATACTTGCATTGAGGTCGTTTCCAAGCTCGAGCACATTTGAGTGCATGCACATGTCTAAAAGTCCTTGCATCCTTTTGTGTTTGTAGTCTGTACGTTCTGTAGATAGGTCTGAGCATTCGCTAGTCTGTGCATGTTTAGTCCAGCATGTAGAAGTCCATGCATATGTTGCTTAGGCCGCACAAAGTCCTTGCAGGTTTTTGCATCTCAAGTCCGTGCATATGTAATGTCCATGCATGTTTATTCCGAGCATATAGAAGTCTGTGCACATCTCATGTCCGTGCACATTAAACCCCGAGCACTTCATGTCTGTGCACATGATACCCTATACATCTTTTCTTCTAGTTAACAAAGTCCTTGCACACATATACAATCCCCGTGGACATCAAACCCCATGCAGGTTTCTCATTAAGATAAAGTGCTTGCACGGTCTCTTAAAGTCTTTGCATTCCTTCATGGAGTCTGTGCACATCAAACCCCGTGCAGACTCTTCACTTGACCAACAAGTCCGTGCTCAATTCAAGTCCGAGTACATTTTGAAGTCCTTGCACTTTTGCTTGTAAATAAGTACGTGCACTTTGTGCACATTTCAACATATTAACTCCGTGCATATTTCTCTTCTCTGTGTATGAACATTATATTAATTCGGTGA
The DNA here is from genome assembly GCA_024336825.1 of Amorphophallus titanum. Taxonomy (NCBI): domain Eukaryota; kingdom Viridiplantae; phylum Streptophyta; class Magnoliopsida; order Alismatales; family Araceae; genus Amorphophallus; species Amorphophallus titanum. The sequence continues at coordinate 4,155,493 of JANBPO010009260.1, forward strand.
TGGTTAAATATGACATGGATTCGATTATTTCGTAGAACGTCAATCTGAAGAGGGGCTAGGACACATGATCTGAGATCCCTTGTCCCTAACACGTGGTAGAGAGACCGGATTTATTCTGGAAGACTCCCAGGGCAAGAAGCATGGTCTCCACACTCCATCCTCCCCACAACCTCATATATATACTGCTGGAGCTCGTACCAGACAGAGGAGAAGGACGATCGCTGGATCTGAAATCATAGAAACCTGCTCTGATACCAATTGATAGAATTGGTGATCCGCTCTGACAACAGGTGAAGGGATTAGAGCATGCGCGGCTGAGATCTAGAGGGGGGGTGAATGGATCCCAGGGAAAATTTTTACAGAATTTAAAAATTAAACTACTCTTACTGATCTAAATAAATTGAAATGCTCTTCTCAAGGAGTAAACACCGGTAAATATCACTCGAATGAAGGAAATGACCAATCAACCAATTATAGTACTTGGCAGAGGTTTGATCTAAGGTCTCCACATGCAAGAGGTGACATTCCCGATAGGCCTAACCTATCCTTCCTCCCACGCCTTTTGATATACTGATTGGTTGATGACCCACTCAGATCATACGAATGAAATTGCATATAGAAATGTATATCAACAAACAACGGTCCTAATCATGCATCTACGTAGCGCAATACACGGATATGCAGTTACACAAGGGACAAAGGCTTTTAGGTGGTTCGGTCTCAACCTTGAGACCTACGTCCACCCTACACTTAGACCTGAGTGTGGCTTCCACTGACACACAGCTTAACCACTGATCCACAGCTTCGGGGATGAATCCCTGCAACCGCTCACTAACAGCTTGAACTGTTGAGCCTCACAGCTTGCTAACAGTTGAGCACCATAGCTTGCTATCCGAGGAACTGATCCTCACCACTGAGCATCACAGCTTGCTTTGTTGACTAACAGCTTGAAAAATAACGATGAAAGGAAAATACAAAGGACTAAAAATGATAATTAAATGTAGCATGAAAAAATGTAGCTCAAATTTAGCGAACGATTCTAGATCTGAACTAGAAATCGTGACTGCAGCAATTACCGCTTCTTCTCACTCTTCCCTCTTCTCCGATGCTCTGTTTTGGCACTGCAATGCACTTTCTCACTCTCCAGCACTTTTCTCTCAGATGCTCTTACTGCTCTCAATTCTCTTCTCCTTCAATTGCCTCCACTCCTTCTGATTTCTTCCTCTCTGTGTATCTTCTTCTTTCATTCTCCTTAATCCTCTCTGAACTGAGCTCCTCTATTTATCTCACTCTACACTATCATCTTATCAGAGATCCCCCTTTTTATATATCAACGAACTGGATCGAGTGGACCCGACATGGGTTCAGTCTGGTGCGTGGAGGGAGAATTCCCGCCAATAGCTCCTCAAAAAAGTAGCTTGATAAGTGCACGTGTCAGATCTGAAAGAAGAGACGAGACCACGTGGTAGATTATTCTTTGAGAACTGGCTGCCTTGGATCACATGTCTATTTAAGTCAAATCTGGGATCATGTGATCACTTAACTACTCTCTGTCCTTTAAGTGTTTGATTGAATCCCTGTCAATAAGAAATAAAGCATTTCATCAAACACCTTTTTCATCATTCATGCTAAGCCAATTTCATAAAAATCAGATGCCCAGATCAAGGGAAAGTATGATAATGCAAATGCCTTAATGTATAGATTCAATGCATAGATCTGATGACTGGATTCTACATGTGCACCGACCCTAGACTCTACATCTGCGCAAACCTTAGACTCTACATGTGCACAGACTCTACATGTGCACAGACCTTAGACTCTACATGTGCACGGACCTAGTAAAGCATGTTAAATAAAGTGCATCGACCTTGTAGAACATGCTACAGTACATGCATCAACCTGATGTGCATATTACTTGCATGAGTGTCGACCTTCTAAAATGAGTGTAATGGTGTGCATCGACCTTGATATACATAAGGTAGAATGTGCATCGACCTTGCTATACACACGGTGCAATGTGCATCGACCTTGCTTTCCCCACAGTACAATGTGCATCGACCTTGCCTTACATAAGATTCAATGTGCATCGACCTTACTTTACACTAGGTTCAATATTGAACAAGGATGCATCGACCTGACAGGATTAAGACATGTACGTGCACTGACCTAACAAACGTAAGATGAGAATGTGCACTGACTTGATAGACTTAAGACTAAAATGTGCATTGACCTAACAAACTTAATGCAAAAATGTGCACTGACTAGATGAGATGAAACGTGAATGTGCATCGACCTCATCTAACTAAGTCATGACCATGCATCGGCCTTATATGACTAAGTGCCTAAATATGCATCGACCTAAATTTTTAACACTTAGAAAAATAAATGACTTGTTCAACATGAATAGTTCTTATGCAATTTTATCTTAACATGATTCATACTATGTCATCATCAAAACTAGGGTTCCAATAATGATACTAGTTTATAGGATCAAGCCTCTACCGTTGCGTTAAAAGCTCAAGCTGGTAGCAAAGGCAGAATCGTATTTCCTTATGGCAGCACAGAGCCCCACATCTATGACGTGTTGTGGGCCGACATGAGGGGCTTCGCACATGGACCCCATAATCCATGTAGTCGGCTGGGCTGTCAAGCACCGATGTCCCACATGGACCCCAAAATCCATGTAAGACAGGAAATCCCTGAGGGAGACGCTGGACCCCATAATCCAACAATCTCCCCCCCAGTGACACCCATGGGATTTGAACCCGCGACCTTGCTCTGATACCAGTTTACAGGATCAATCCCCTACCGTTGCGCTAAATGCTCAAGCTTGTAGCGAAGGCTAAATCGTATTTCCTTATGGCAGCGCAGAGCCCCATGTCTATGATGTGCTGTGGGTGGGCATGAGGGGCTTCGCACATAGATCCCGTAATCCATGCGGCGGGCTGGGCTGTCAAGCCCACATGGACCCCATAATCCATGTGGGACATCAAATCTCTAGGAGAGACACTAGACCCCATAATCCAACATAATGCACGCAGGTATGTAAAGTATGTACAAGTATATGTATGAGACTCATATTCAAAGTATATGCAAAATCTATGAATGATATGCAAGAGATGTCAATGTAATCTTTTTCTACAGATTTTTAGTTTAAGTGTACTCAGGGCCATATTTTCAATTTGTGCAATCTAGAACATTCAAGCAAGCATGAAACCAGTAAATCCATGTGATGAATTTTCATTGAATCTAGAACTGAACCATGAAGATTTTATTTCATATCTCATTGTGAAGAGCCATTTTCTTTAAAACCAAAATTTTCAACACCGGTGTTCTGACCATTTTTCTACGCCTTGTCTTGCAACTATGGCACGCTTTGGCAGAGATGGACGGGTCCCAAGGCGGATGGCCCGAGAGGAGGATCACTGGGTGCGGAGGACTAATCGACAACTCCCTCCTCTGGGCCCACCAGTGGTTACCGTGGCTAGCACAGAGCAGTTGGACAGTGGACATACAGTAGTGGCTGAGGGTCCCCTTGGCGAGAGAGCCGCTGAAGTCGGGAACGTGGAGGTGGCTAAGATTAAGGAGGCCGATGACATGTACCCCTATGACATAAGCGGAGGGTATCCATTGGAGTTGCCCCTAGATCAGCACCTGTTCAAGTTTCTCCAGAGCTATGTTCCGCCTGGCATGCAGGAGGATGACTCACAGATTCTAGGAGCCCATCGTCAGCTTGAGCGGGCCATCTTGATCAGCAGGGATAGCCTGCATGGCGTAGCCTTCTACAACTACCCTAGCTTCTCAGAGGACTACTGGAGGCAGTGCCAGTTTCCCAGTGTTGAGTGCCTGGGGTTCTTTGGTAGGGCAGAGTGATCAGGGGTCAGAGTTGGGCCGCTGGGGCCCACTTCCTGGGACTTGCACGGTCACCATCGCGCTGAGACAGAAGGGACCGCCGGACTGGTGCTGGAGAGGGATATGATAATCACAGCATGTTGGACGGAGTTATGAGGCAGATTGTCACAAGCTGGTATGGTCGTTGGGCCGTGATTCCGTCGCACTACTACCACCAGGGTGCTACTGAGTGGCTGATGGGGGTTATCCATCACTATCGGGTGCTGTTGGACTGGGCCGGGATTAGGTACGCGGTGACTACCGCCTTGTATGCATACCCATGCTACACCGGGCTATTGCAGGAGCTGATGGAGTGCTTCAATCGTCATTGGAACACGGTGGCTACTGCAGAGGGAGAGTCCTCACTGGACTTGTGGTCTCTGTTCCAGATCTTCGGGTTGCCGGTCAGCGGTGAGGGATACGAGGAGGCAGTGCTTGACGACCTCCATCGCAGCCACAATGATGGGAAGGGGAGGTACTGAATACCTTACAGCTATCGATATCTCATGAAGACCTAGAGGGACCTGGCCCTGGTAGGGAGAGAGAGAGTGGCACAGACTCTGAGGGTGCCACTGAATGTATGGGTCTGTCATTTCTACAACGGGTCATTCTGCTTTTACCAGGAGTTTGCCAGGGACCAGACTCCCTGGGAGGAGTACACAGAGGTGGAGCTTCACTTCAAGACCTACACCAGGTACATTTACTCTCCACAGGGGGTGGAACCCCCACGGTCTGCCAGATGTGACACACCTCGCCGCCTATTTGGTATATTGGTTGGCAATGTTCATGGTTTCGCACCGAGAGGATGGTTTGCTGAGAGCCAGGTTGTTGTGGCCGGCTTGTTTGCTAGCTGAGGGGAGATAGTTGGCCTTGGCTCTTGCTGCACTGGCCAACATCTACCAAGGACTTGGAGTTCTGGCGGTGTAGCCGGCACCGAGGGAGAGGAGCATACTCCTGCCGACCCACTACCTCAGCGTGTGGGCTGGACTATTGTTTCCGGGACTGGTGACGCGAGGGACAGTGATGAACTCGGCAGCACCGCATTTGTTCAGCTTCCCCGGACAGCCTGACGGGGACGCAGAGGTGTAGCTGGAGGGGGTTGGGAGAGCCCTTTGCTACTTGCCCGCCCGAGGCGAGGAGGGACTACCTTTCGACAGTGTCACTAGGGACTCCTACCTTTTCTTGGGACCTTCAAGTGGAGGGGCAACCAGTGCGTGCCCTGTTCAGGAGGTGGCAGATGCCGGGCTGCGGACGGAGTGGATACGAAGTACCCAGTCAGCGGTGCTGACATTACACCAGTCAACGACAAGTTCCTTGGAGCTGTAATATCCACACCGGCTTGCAAGGAACTTTGGGTATGACCAGAGGATCCCGCCGAACTGGGAGTTCCCTTTGGCAGGCAGGCAGTACCGAGGCAGGGACACCCACTTACTCGTGACGGCATGGTGGGACTTCTATAGTCATCGGGAGCTGGGGCAGTTCTCGATACCAAGATAGGGACGCCGAGGGAGGTTTGACGTTCACTACGCCAGGTGGTGGTTTAAGCACAGCCACCTGTACCTATAGAAGGCCTCCATAATCTAAAAGGCGGAGGAGAGCCGCTTGCTGAGGGAGGATCTGCCTCCTATTGCACTGGATGAGGGGTACCTGAGGACCCGTGTCACTCGAATCCACCGAGAGATCGAGCGAGTCATGGAGCGGTGGCCCCGAAGTGGCTGGAGTTTGACCTCTGGGAGCCAGAGCAATGGAGGGGCACTGAAGCCCGTGAGACAGGTGTCAACAGGAGCGGCGGCGATAGGAGGGAAGGTGTCCCGGTCAAGGGCACCTAAGGCCTAGTGGGCCCAGTTCTTGGCCGACTGCGACTTTCAGAGTGGGGGTTCGCTGGACCGGGAGCTCCCGCAAGGGAGCTTTATAGATTCAGCGATCGACGACGGGCGGTGGCATATCAGCCACGCGATCAGGTCCGTCAGACCCGTGAAGTTCTTACCCCAGATTGAGTGCACCTGCACTCTACGGGACATTCGGGAGGCCATAACGATAGCTGCTCGGGTGCTGGCACTGAAGCCAGAGCAGCTGGTACTCCTGCCATCGACCCCCTTTGGGGCTCCAAGTATGGCCTTCTTTGGGACACTCCGTCACTTTTTCTTTTGTTGCTTTATGGTTATAACACTGGGACATTGTATAATGTTGTGTCTATTGATAGGTTCGGCGATAGAGGGGGACAACCCCTCCACGGAGGCGTCCTCGGGGAGTGGGGATGGAGTTCCACAGCCGAGGCAGAAACACCCCAAAGTGGAGGCTGTGGTAGCCGAGACTGGTGAGTCTTCTGGAGGACTCAAGGCTGACGGGGTAGCTGAGGCAGAGATAGCTCTGAGTAAGCGCCATTGAGCCTTGTTTGCTCCTGGTCAATTTAGCCATGGTAGTGGGCTAATCCTGCTTCGCTGGGTTTGTGTTTTGCAGCCCTCATGGAGGCTAGGGCGGAGGCGACCTTCTCGCCCCCTCGGGAGGAGGACCCTCCCTATGTGGAGGGAGCTGAGTGTGAGCCAAAGCAGCCATGCATAAACCACCCAGGGGGGGGGGGGTTTACGCGGACCAGCCTCACTAAGGCTAGTCCACCTAAGCCCCTCCAGCCCCCTCCGTCGTGCGACAGTTCACCCCTCCAGGGGGCTTACGCGGACCCACCTCAACCTCTAAGCTAGTCCGGGTAAACCCCATCCAGAGGAGGGGGTTTAAGCGGACCAGCCTTAATCCTTAGGCTAGTTCGTGTAAACCCCATCCAGGGGAGGGGGTTTACGCAGACCAGCTTCAACCCTTAGGCTAGTCCGCATAAACCCCCACCATTCACTAGGTTTACGCGGACCAGCCTTAACCCCTTGGCCAACCCGCGTAAACCCCCTGACCCTTCAACTTCCCCTATAAAAATCCCTTAGGGGCTCAAGGGGCAAAATATAGAAGGGCATCAAATGGGCATCCAGCACGATCAAGGGCACTTAGCCTCTAGCATCCGACAGTTCCAAGGCTTCGAGTGGGCTCCCCACAATGGGCCAAGGAGAATTGTGCGTTTGTGACTTGTCAGTCGGCCAGGCACGCCGAGGGTATGTCTTTTGCACTTCCCTCACGTGTTAGCTAGCCGTGGCACACAAGTACACGCCCGCCTCATGTGAGACGCTATGACAAGGGTAGACACCCCCTCATGCTGGGGTCGCCCCTCACGTGCTCGTCAGCCACGACCATGTGCGCGCCATGACGTCTTGCTCCCTCTCAGTAACGAGGCCATGTCGATCGCTCGACTCGAGCCATGATCGACCCTTGTCCAGATATCAGACTGATGTGTCCCCTCAGTCGCCCGGTCAGCCACATGCCCCCGTTCGACACCGCGGCCATGGCCTACCTCACGGGAGGAACTCTCTATGAAACACACATGTACTGATATGTCACGCATCGACCCGGGGACCGACTAGCACGTCGCAATTGTCCCGAGGCATGCCCCTGTTGTACTTGAGCCGTCACGGCCCACCTGTAAAAATATATACATCTCAGTGTTACACCGCCAGTGGACGTATGATCTCGCATCCACGTTCGGGCATCCAGCTACCCTCTGTGTCACCTAGCGTGAACCCCCAGCACCCTTCACCCCCGGCCAACACAACCCAGTTCGAGACGAACCTACAGCTGCAAAGTACTCTCGGGTCTTCATCCCGAGCTTCAGGAATACAGACTCCGCTTCGGCATGGAACGAAGGACTTCAGATTCAATCCGATGTAAATAAACACTGACTGCTTGCGATCGATGGGGAAAGATGTCCTATACATGACTCCCCGCAGTCGCCTGTGCACTCACACCCACGGAATAGTTCTTCCCTCCATGTGTCACCTGCACACTCGCACCCACGGAACCGTTCTTCACTCCACGTGCCGTGCCCTGGTGGCGCATCCCCAGTTAAACGTTCGGTTCCACGGGTGATTGTCGAGAAATCAACTGGCATGTCCGCATCACAGCCACGTTTCCCGTTAACCCAAAAAATCTCCCGTGTCACTCGGTCTCCCCTCGACTCTCCGTAAAGGGTGAGTGCACGGTGCCGCCTTGAGGCAGATACAGTCATGAGAGGGGGTGCCCGAGGCCCATTAACTTATGGCATCTCTCCCGTCGCTGTATCCTGCCCCTCACTCCAGTCACCACCCACACTGGGCCCGGCAGACCCTCCCGGGGTGGAACAAAAAGGATGGCACGTCCGGTGGGACATCTCCCGCCTTCCTTCTTTTTGCTAATGCGAAAGTCCATGCCAGCCCTAAAGTCTGGGTGCCCTTTTCCTGTCCTTGTAAGAGGGGTAGTAGAAGAGCACCTGTTCGTACTTCCCAGTGCTTCCAGTTCATCTCCCAGTTGCCAGACCACGTTCGATGTTCGCGCCCGTCCGTCACCTCTGCTCATCCAGGACTCCAGCAACTATGGCAGCCATCACCTACGGTCCCATCGCTGCCGCCACCCATGCATGGGTGGGCTACCTGGCAGTGTCGATCACTTTCGGTAGCTTCACCCCAGTCGTCGGGTCACCCTCCTTCTTGGGTGTGGTCCCCGTGGCGGTTCCACCGCCACCTCGAGCTCCTGTTTCCTCTGGTGCCACCAGGGTGCCACGCCAGCTGCCAGTCCCGAAAACTAGGCCGAGAGTCGAGCTCGGCTCTCCAGCTACCGGTGCCGGTAGGGGTCCTAGACCAGTCCCAGCTCGGGCAAGCATTAGCCCCCGGGCTGAGTCTCGACCGGCTTCTGACGCAAGCCTTGCATCCAAGGTTCCGGTCTCCAGTCCTACAGTCCGCTCGGGCCTCCAGCCCCGAGCCCCAGCCAAGCTGACTTCCAATGTGGATCTCCACCCTACGGTGTTTGGCTCCCCAGCACTCTACTCGGACCGTCAATCCTGAGCTCCCACCGAGCCAGCTCCCCACACGGGCCTCCTAGCCCAGGGGCAGGGCTCCACAGCACCCCATTCGGGCCTCCCGACCTTAACCGTAGAAGCGCGACCACCTCGCCTAGGTCCCCAACCCTTGGCACGAGGCGTCCTAGCATCTAGACCAGACGTACAACTCTGGGGTTTCTCGCGGACGACGTCTATTACGAGTGGTCAACATTAGGTCCCAGATCCCTTGGCTCTACCTCAGGGGCATTCCTCCCATAATCTGACAGCACCGATCCCCAGCACGGGTCTGCCTTTGCGGGACACGGTGACCTCGGTACGGAATGAGCGCCCTCTATCGCGCCTTCCGGTCCTGCCAGCTCCCAGTTCAGGCTCAAGGCCTCAGGTCACCGACATCCCGGTACCCCCTACAGTGACAACTTTGGGCGCAGAAACGTCACAGCGAGCATCCGCAACACTACTGTCGGCTCGGGCGAAAGCCTACACTCGTGCCACCTAGCCGCTGGCCTTCACTTTAGACCTTGCATCTTGGGGGCTCGTCCCGGCATTCCCGATGAATTGCCCTGTGCCACCAGCACCCGCAGGGTAGGTTTTCTCGGCCTACCACCTTAGAGCGGAGTCATCTTCGGCTCCCCAGAAGAAGCACTGTCGTAGCCGTAAAGGCAGGTGACCCGTTGTGGATGTCAAAAAATGACGACAAGGATCCCACGGCATCCGCGGCACTCGCGCCTACGTGCGAGTCAAAGTCGGGAAGGCCGAATAAACTCATACCTCGCCCGGCCAGGACGAGAACTCACTCGACAGCTCGCTACCCATTAAAGGAGCCCCCGGGTAGAAGATATCTACGATCGGCCATGTCGGGGTATTTATCTAATCTCTAAGAAAGTGATACCGAATTTCAATGTGTTTTATTTTAGAGTGTTAAAACATGATTTTTAGAGATATTAATTGCTATAGTATTATCACATAGTATGGGTGTATTTTTTAAGGATATGTCAAAATCAATTTTTTGTTGTTGAATCCATAGCACTTGGGCTGCATAATTGCCTACAACCACATATTTGGCTTCAGTAGTTGAGAATGTCACTGAATTTTATTTCTTAGAGGCCCATGAAATCATATAGCCCCCTAGAAACTAATAGTACCCTCTAGTGATTTTTCGATCCACTTTACAACCCGCAAAATCTGAATCAGTATAGACAACCAAATTAAAACTAGAACCCTTGGAAAACCACAAACCAAAATCACTAGATCTAACCAAATATCAAAAAAAAAAATTCACGGTAGACATATGTGTTTCCTTAGGATAGGACTGGAATGTAGAACACATGCAAACACTAAATTGAATGTCGGGTCTGCTAGCAGTACTCAGTTCCAAGTCTCTAAGTCTAGTACCCAGCATCCAGCCCTAGTCCGCAGTCCTGCTATCTAGTACTCAATCTCAGTCGTCGGTCCCAGCATCCAATTCCAGTTCCCAATTCCCAGCACCCCATTTTCAATTTTCCATCTCTAATTCTAATTTCTAGCAATGGGCTAGCACGCCTCCAGTCCCGACTCCCAGTACCCAAATCCTAGTTTTCCGTCCCAGCATCCAATGTCCAATTTCCAGTTTCCAGTCTCTGGTCCCAGTTTCCAGTCTCCAGTGCCAGAATCCCATTTACAGTCGCAGCCTTCAGTCCCAGTACCCAGTAGCCAGATCCCAGTCACCAGTCTAAATGTCTAGCCCCAATATCTAGCTCGCAATGTCCAATTTCCAGCCCCAATGTCCAGTCTCCCATCCCAACATCCAGTACCTAGCCTCCAGTTCCACCTCTCAGTCCCAATACCCAGTCTCCAGTCCCAGCATGTAGTATCCAGATCCCTATCTCCAGTCCCAGTATAGAAATCTTTGCCTTCAGTTTCTAGCCTCTGACCTCCAGTGTTCAGCAATAGACCAACATGCCTTAGCCAGGTAGGTCTCCAATCTGAGTACCTCGCTCCCAGCCTTCAACTTCCAGTTGTCAACAATAGGTCACTTCACCTCGCAGGCAGACCTACAACAACAACCACATGAACTAGTCAAGATGCCTCCCAGATGGACATCCCTCGAAGGCCCGTCCATGGCAACCCTAGACCAACCACCCCCGAGGGTCAGTCTATCACACTCTCTGATCATTACGCCGTAATGGTTGGCCAGTAACAATCCCATCAGCGGCACCTCAGTGACCAGCCGATCGGGGCTCCCAGTCAACATACCTCAGCGACCAGTCGATCTTGGCTCCCAGGCAATATATACCTCAGCGATCAGCCGAGTAGAATTCCCAGTCGATATACCTCGGCGATCAACCGGCACACTAACAGGTACCATCCACCACACTTTGATGATTATGTGTCTAACATCATTTGTGGTCATTGTACACTTCAGGGGGCATACTCCTCGACTTCTGTTATTCCACCATGACGGTCATCCGACAGCATCAACATTTGGCCATACATCGTAAGGATGGGCTGAACATGATTTCAAGCCAGCGCACCTCTCTGGGGGCAAACCCAATAACTTTAGACCAAGAAGCCTCACTGAAGCAGGTCTCTGACAATTTCAGACCAAGATGCCTTGTCAAGGCAGGTCTCCAACAACTTCAGGCCAAGACGCCTCGTCGAGGTAGGTCCCCAGCAACCTCAGACAAAGACGCCTCGCCAAGGTAGGTCTCCAGCAATCTCAGATCAAGACGCCTCACTGAGGTGAGTCTCCAGCAACTGTAGATCAAGATGCCTTGACAAGGCAGGCCTCCAGTAACCCCAGACCAAGACACCTTGTCGAGGCGGTCTTCAGCAACCCCAGGCCAACATGCTTCCCGGAGGCCAACCGCCAGCAACACCAGGTTAACGGCCCTTGCCAAGGCCGACCCCCAGCAGCACCAGGTCAACATGTCTTGTCAAGTCTCTTCCCCAATAGTATTAGGCCAACACACATAGCTTTGGCAAGACTTCATCGATGACGAACTGGTATGCTTCGTCGTGGCAAGTCCACGACACGGCTCTAGTTACAATGCCTCAAAGGTGCGACCAGTCTGCCCCATAGGATGGTCGACACCCAGCCTGGCCAATGCACCCCTACAGGCGGTCAGCAAACGATGTCGGCATCCCACAAGGAAAATCAACCACCATAGCAGTGGCAGGCCGCTAGCGACCAACCACGGGTGTCATCACAAAGTCTCAGTCAGAGCAGCGGCCATCTCGTCGCCAACCAGCAATCCCAGAAGGCAAGGGATAGGTGGCCCTCTAGTTCCCAGAACTCGAAAGCCTCAAACCCCCTATATCCAGGCTCACGGGGGAACAACCCGAGGAGTGAAAAATACTCATGGCACTCCTTGACATAGATAAGGTGGAAAACCTAAGAAAACACAAAGCTCAGTCCACAAGTCCTCCTCTGGGGGCAAGACATGGCTCCTGCCAGTGCAACCTCAGATGATGGAAGGGAGTCACAACTAGCCTCCCACCACTAGCCAGCTGCCCTACCAGGCATGATGGGCTCGACAGCCCCATCTTCCCATAAGCTGCCTCTTCTCAGAGAATCAACAAAGCCCGTCACACAAGAGGGGTCCCCAGACATAGATGACAAAGCCAGAAGTATTGCTACGCCAGGCTCCCCTGGCCTCTTTTCGCCATCGACATTGGCACCCAGCCAAGTCACATCATCAATCACTGAAGCAACCATCTGTATGGAGGGTTTGGCATCTAGACCAGAATACTCCCGCAATGTAGGCACTGCACACCTCTGCCACAAGCACACTACGCGAGACAGATACGAATAGAATTCCCAAGTGGCGGATAGTAGACTGCAACTCCAAGCACCACGCATGTATCCAAGACACACTATCTCTGCCAGCTTCACGCCCTCAGTGGCCTCGGCAAAATGCCCACCAGACGCTCAGGTCTTTCTAGAATCTAGTTCTATAACCTCCAAGGCTCAAGGGTCTTCTACAAATGTGTCGTCATCGCATGGAAGATCACAACAAGGACGTCAACTCCCAGAATAAGAAACTCCCACAACGCCTATAGGGCCGGGAGAATTTAAACCCACGAGGTGCACGGGCTGCACGCCGTCGTCTTCGCCTCCGCTGTACGCCCTGTGGGGGGCATTTGTTGGCATCTGCTTATTTTCTCTAAATTAAATGAGAATTAAGCTCACACGGTGTTTCGCCATGACACACAAGTCCATCCCCACCACGGGTGAGACGTTATGACAAGGGTGCAACCATGCATGCACGTAACGTCACACTTCCCCACAGTCGTGAGGCCATGTCTGACTGCTCGACTCGAGCCGTGATCGACCCTCACCCAGACACCAGTCTGAGGCTTTCTCCAGTCATCCAGTTACAAGCCCCTCGTTCGGCAGAGCAAACATGGCCCACGTCACGAGAGGAGCCCCCTGTAAAACATGCGGATACCCACTTTGTTACGCATTGACCCAGGGACCGACCACCATGTTGAAATTGTCCCGCGGCTTGCGCCTATTGAAACTCAGCCACTACGACCTGCCTGTAAAGCCATATAGCTCCAAGAAATTACACTGCCATTTGAACGAATGCACTCACATCCACATTCGGGCCCTCAGCCCCTTTCTATGTCACCTAGCGTGAACCCGCAGCCCCTCTAACCCCAATCAACATCGTCCTGTCTAGTGCGAACCCACAGCTGCGAAGTGCTCCCTGCTCTCCACCCTGGACTTCAGGCATACACAGACCTCTCTTCAGCACGGAACGAAGGTGTTCGGATTCAATCTGATGTAAATAAACACTGACTGCTTGCGACCGGTGGGGAAAGATGTCCTGTACATGACTTCCCACAATCGCCTGCGCACTTGCACCTACAGAACCACCCTTCCCTCCACGTGTCTCTCACCCCCTGAGTCCACGTGCTGCGCCCTGGCGGTGCTTTCCCCTGCCAATTTTTGATTCCACGGGTGATTGTCGAGAAATCGACTGGCACACCCGCATCCCAATTACGTTTCCCTTAAAACTAGAAAACTTTCTGTGCCACTCGGTCTCCCCTCGACTCTCCGTAAAAGGTGAGTGCACGGTGCCGCTTTGAGGAAGATACGGCCATGAGAGGAAGTGCCTGAAACCCGCTAGATTCTGGCATTTCCCCTGTCACCTTATCCTACTCCTCAGTCTGGTCACTGCACACACGTCGCATGCCGACAGACCCGTGGCACACGAACAAAAAGGATGGCACACCCAGTGGGACGTCTCCCGCCTTCCTTCTTTCTACTAAAGAGAAAGCCTGTGCCAGCACTGAAGTCCTGGCGCCCTTTTCTTGTCCTTGCACGAGAGGTTGGAGGGGAGCACCTATTCGCACTTTCTAGCGGCTTCCAGTTCACCTTCCCATAGCCAGATTACATTCGAAGACCGTCAGTGGCCGTCGCCTCTGCTCATCCGGTGCATCAACCACTATGGCGACCGTCACCTACGGTCCCATCATCATCACCACCCATCTGTGGGTGGGCTACTTGGCGGTGCCGATTGCTTTCGGCAATTTTGCCCTAGTTGTTGGATCACCCTACTTCTTGGGTGTGGTTCACATGGCTGCTCCACCACCATCCTTAGCTCCTGTTTCTTTCGGCGACGTCAACGCGCCACACCTGATGCCAGTCTCAATGGCCAGACCAAGTGTCAGACTCGGGTCTACTATTGTCGGCCCCCGTAGGGGTTTCGGGCCAGCTCTTGCTCGGGCGAGCACCAACCCCCGAGCCCAGCTCTGACTGGCTCCCGACGTGAGCTTCACGCCCCAAGTTTCGGTCTCTACTACTGTAGTTTGCTTGGGCTTCCAGCCCTAGGCCATGGTTGAGTTGGCATCTGGCGTGGGTCTCCACTCTAAGGTGTCCGGCTCCTTAGCACCATACTCGGGCCGTCAGCCTTGAGCCTCAGCCGAGTTGGCTCCTCGCACGGGTCTCCCGACCAGGGGGTAGGTTTCCCCAGTGTCTCGTTTGGGCATTTCAACCCAAACCTCTGAAGTGCAACCACCTTACCCGGGTTGTCAACCCCTTGTTCGAGGCGTCTTATCATGTAGACCGGGCATGCAACCCCAGGGTTCCCCATGGATGGCACCTGGCGCGGGCTATTTGCATCAAGTTTCGGATCCCTCTACTGCATCACGGGGGCACGTCCCCCACAACTTGATGATGTCCGCTCCCAATATGGGTCTACGTCTAGGGGACGCGATGGCCCTGGCATGGACTGAAGGCCTTTCATCTCACCTTCTGGTCCCTCCAGTTCCTAGTCTAGGCTCAAGGCCTTGGGTCGCTGGCATTTCGGTACCCCCTGTAGTGTCAACTCCGGGTGCACGGACATCATTTCAAGCATCCGCAACACTGCTATCGGCTCGGGCGAAGGCATACACTTGGGTCACCCAGCCATTGGCCTTCACTACAGACTTCGGGTCTTGGGGGCTGATTGCATTGTTCCCGGTCGACGGCCTTGTGTCACCAGTAATTACAGGCCGAGTTTTCTCGATGTACCACCTTGGAGCGGAATCGCCTTTGGCTCCCTAGAAGAAGCATCGTCGTGGCCATAAAAGGAAGTGACTTGTCGCTACCCCCAGCAACTCTGGCAAGACTATTCTTGTCGAGAATTTACGAATTCGCTTGGATGGGGGCGAACGTATTATACCCCCAGAGTGGATTATCTCTACGGTCCCTACTACTAATCGCTTCAACCTTCTGCGTCAAACGTGAGAAGATAAAGCAGAACTCAGAAGGGCAGACGCTCCGACAGCAGCCCAGAGACACCAGCACCGGTTCAGTGCCCGAGCTCCCAAGTCCAGTCGAAGAGAGAGTGACAAGGGAGACCAACAATCTGACTTGAGAAGGATCTGGGTTACCCCGGAGGAAGCTCAAGCCATCCGGAAGGCGCATTTTAGTAACCCCTTTTGGGCACTAGGATGTCGCGCCAAGCAAGATGCGACTGATTCTGTAGCTGCATCATCTGTTGGCATCCAACCATTCGGTGCCTCTCGTTCAGGTAAGCAGAGGCAGAGACGGGCTCATTTCGGGCCCCACTGACATCCAGCCTCGAGTTCTCCTTAGGAAGATGCTGCGATAGAGACTCCTCTGCAGTGCACCTTAGTCTTTGATAGGCTAGGGACACCCATCAGCCCCAAGAGGTGCTCCAAGAAAAAATGAACGGTCCAGCTCCTCAGCGACGCAGTCAAGGTGTTCACGTGCTACACCACTGGGCACCAGCCTGAGGTTCAGACTGATGATCTGAATCAGCCTATATCCCACCTCAGGAGGCCATGGCTCTCGCCTAAGCTAGGCCTCTAGCTAGTATTCTCCCCCCGTAGGACGCTACGGTCGAGGACACTACTGTCGAGCACGGAAGCCCACAGAACTACCTTAAAAATCGTAAATCAGGAAATGCCTTGCCGTAAAGGCTGACATGCCAAAACGTGTCGTAAGGCTACGACTAGTGGAGGATCACGAGACACAGACTCTAAAACGCGAGTGCTAGAGTACAGACAGGTAAAGAAACACTGTCGCATGTACTACGAAGTATCAATGGCAGCACAGGAAACTGCTGACAGACTCAGGACAAGACAACTAGACCTGAAATCACAATGATCCTTGAGTCTCACGACTCGGAGTTAAGATCATCGTACAAAGTGAAACAAGCCACCAATCGGTCTAATCTTAAGCCAAAGAAAATGACTCACCATAAGAAACGACTCACGGAGACCTGAGGGAACACCGAGAACCCTCAGCACACCTGGATACGTAGAATGAGGTAAGATGATACCTCACAGCATCCAGAACTATGTCTCGAACTGGACAGAACCACCGAGACTCACACAAGGTCACCTGTCAACCACTGGGTCACACCGGGTTCACTAGAACCAGATAATGACATTAAAAAGCAGTATAGAAGACTACCCACGACAAGAACACTCCTAGTCACCTTATATCATGGTCATAGCCCTCATAGGACATCAAGAGACATCCACAGGACAACGGGCAAATCATAAGGTCAAGCCAAGATATACGAAAATCAAAATGTCAGGAAACGACACTCAGACACCACCCTAGGACACGTACCTAAGATAGATAGACACGAGACAAGCCATCATGGCTAATGAACGAGACAACGGACAATACTCACTGGGCGGTCAAAAGAAGGCCACTTGGTGAAATGAATGGTCCAGATGGAAGCCGTTCAAAAGGGGGATGAATGGTCAAGAACGGGCCATTCAAGGGGGATGAACAGTTGGGGGCCAACTACTCAAAAGAACTGACCCCTAGACACTAAAAGGGATGGACGGTTAGGGCTGGGCCGCCCAAAGGCTAGAGGGGTTAAGGACTAGCCGCTCAAGCCAATCGACCTACTATAGTGTTGGTCAGAACGATTTTGACCAAACCGCCTATCTGAACCGACATATAACTATTGACCATAGGTCAACTCGGATAAGCGGGCAGAACTTGGCCACTCAACCCAACGGGGAAGATGAATGGTTGAGGACCAGTCGCTCACGGAGGGATGGGCAGACCACTCCTGGCCGCTCATGCCTCACAGCGGTCTATCGACTAACCACTCAACCTAACATCGAGACACGATAAATAGTCCAAAACTGGCCACCCATGCACCTTAAGCGGTTGGCATTGAACTGTGAATGCGTTACGGCAAGCAAACCAAGGGGTTCATCCGATCGTGGCCTTTCTACGCCCCATTCATGCCGAAACAAAGGGGATACAGCCACAATCACCCTAGCAATCACATAGATTCTAATCGGAGTCAAAACGATGCACGAATCGCAAGAAACGGGTGATTCTAACAAAATCACCCAAATGGGGTTAACGAGGTTCCCGACCTCCTACCGTCCCCGATGGACCACCATTTGACACGAAACTAGTATCAATGGAACGCAGACATTCCAAGGAGTCTAATGGTACTAACTGTTCCAAAAATCGTCACCATTTTTCGACGAAGCCTGCAAACTCCCAAAAATCACAACGAGCCTAAACTTGCTCATTCTCACACCGTAGAGCGTGAAACCATGAGAAAAGGTGCAGGAAAGGTAGGTGGTCCATCTCCCTACCTCCACTGAAGAAACTACGCACCGAAGTGACTAATCCACGTCGAAAACTACAAAACATGAACCACGCTGGGTTTGAATCCACCATTCGGGATCGTGCCAAAATCGATCCGATCCTCGTCCCATCGCGCATCCGATCATCCCCACGCTGTCGCCACCTCGCCCACGAGCCTCATCCGTCTACAGCCAGAGTCGAAAGGGTGAGAGAGGAGAGAAAATGGGAGAGAGAGAGAGAGGGACGTGCGCAAATGAGATGGGAGGAGAGAGGAAAGAAAGAAAAAGAAAGAAATAAGGAAATTTTCCTAATTTCTAAAATTTTAATTTTTAGCTTGAAAATTCACTAATTCAAAAAATATGTAAAAATAGTCAAAATGATCCTCGCGAAGAGTACATCACAGTTGTCATGTCCACGAGTCGATGAATTGAGAAATAAACTCACCACAGGGTTCCGTAACTTGTACGAGAGAAAAATCCATACGGATCGTAAAACTCAACTCAGGAGCCACAAAAGCGATCTGAAACTCTCCAAAAAGGATCCGAAAGGCCATAAACATCTGAGAAGACCCAATAAGAATCTAGGACATTACATCCTCCCCTCCTTTAAGAAATTTCATCCTTGAAATTTATGGACTAAGCAAAGGAGAAGCAGGGAAGAATAACCCAACGACACCAACACGAATCCCGGGAAACACCGCTCAGAGGAACACTGTTAGACCACAATCACAAGCACACACTCAAAACTGAGTACGACACAAGTGAACACAAGTGAACACAAGTCTGACACCTCCGAAGCAAGGTAACGTCGCTTACGTCTCACAGGGAAAGAGACACGACCATGCCACGACAACAGATCTCGAAGAAACAAGATGACAGATACGGAAAGCATCAGCTTAAAGAAGGAGACATAATCCTAACAGCTGACAGCTTGACAACATTATCGGCTCCAGTGCCAAAGGTGACAGAAAACACCAGGCACACAAGACACCAACGACAATAGCATCGGACCACAACATAATCAAGTCAGCCCTCACTCAGATATTACATCCGATCGAGTCGCAAGCTAACTCTATCAGAAGAGAAGAGTACATCAAAGCTAACTAACAAGATCACGGTCCACATAGTGCTAAGACAGACACGCAAAATCATAGAGAAATAGCACTAAAACAACAACAACGGCAGCACCTGTAGGATCTCGGCTCCGTACAGAATACAGAACCACGGAACACAACTGCAAGCTGGGTCACATCAAGGCACAATAACAGCTGAACACACGACTACAGGGGACGAGTCATGCATCGAGCAGCTCACCAAGAAAAGACTTAAAAAATATTTTTAAATTTAAAAAATATTTTTTATCGATGTATCGTAAAAAATTTACTATCCTATGGAAGGGAGTGAGAATAAATAAAGGGGGTGAAAATAATAAAGGATCGACAGAGTTGAAAATGTGATACATCGAAGTAGTTATGATGGAATGAGCGACCCTAAATATGAATGGGCCCTCAATTTTCATATGGTTATACAAATAGCTTCAATCATACGTGAGAGAAGACGTAAGAATAATTATTTTAATAAAATTGATGGAAATGAGCAAGAATAGAGGAGGGGCTAAAAATAACATAGATTTGATAAATTTAAAAAATATTTTTCGTCAGAAAATTTACGATGAATAGAGCGACTCAAAATCTCGCTGTGCCATAAACTCTCTCATGGCCACGTAGGTCACCCTTATAATGCCCTTTGAAATGGAGTGAGAATAAATGAAGGAGGTGAAACTAACAAGGGATCCGCAGGGGTTGAAAATGTGATATATCGACCAGTTATGCTGGAATGGGTGACCCTAAATATGAATGGGTCCTCAATTTTCGTACGGTTGCACAAATGTCTTCAATCATACGTGAGAGAAGGCGTAAGATTAATTATTATAATAAAATTGATAGGAAGAAGCAATGATAGAGGAGGGGGCAAAAATAGCATTGATTTGATAAATTTAAAAAATATTTTTCATTGAAGAATTTATGATGAATAGAGTTACTCAAAATCTCACTGGGTCATAAACTCTCCCACGGCCACGCGGGTCACCCTTATAATACCCTATGAAATGCAGTGTGAATAAATGAAGGGGGTGAAAATAACAAAAGATCAGCGAGGTTGAAAATTCGATGTATCGAAGAAGTTATAATAGAATGGGCAACCCTAAAGAAGAATGGGCTCTCAATTTTTGCACGGTTGTACAAATGGCTTCAATCATACGTGAGAAAAGGCGTGAGAATAATTATTTTTATAAAATTGATGGGAGGGAGCAAAAATAGCGGAGGGGGTAAAAATAGCATAGATTTGATAAATTTAAAAAATATATTTCGTCACGAAATTTATGAAGAATAGAGCAACTCAAAATCTCGCTGTGCCATAAACTCTCACACGGCCATGCAGGTGACCCTTATAATACCCTTTGGAATGGAGTGAGAATAAATGAAAGGGGTGAGAATAACAAAGGATCGGCGGGGTTGAAAATGTGATGCATCGAAGAAGTTCTGATAGAATGGGTGACCCTAAATAAGAATGGTCCCTCAATTTTTGCACGATTGCACAAATGGCTTCAATCATACGTGAGAGAAGACGTGAGAGTAATTATTTTTATTAAATTATTTTAATAAAATTGATGGGAAGGAGCAAGATTAGCGGAGGGGGTGAAAATAGTTTAGATTTGATAATTTTAAAAAATATTTTTTGTCAAAGAATTTATGATGAATAGAGCGACTATAAATCTCACTGGGTCATAAACTCTCTCACGGCCACACGGGCCGCCCTTATTATACCCTATGGAAGGGAGTGAGAATAAATGAAGGGGGTGAAAATAACAAAGGATCGGCGGAGTTAAAAATGTTATACATCGAAGCAGTTATGATAGAATGAGCAACTCTAAATATGAATGGGCCCTCAATTTTTACACGGTTACACAAATAGCTTCAATCATACGTGAGAGAAGACGTAAGAATAATTATTTTAATAAAATTGATGGGAAGGAGCAAGAATAGAGGAGGGGGTGAAAATAACATATATTTTATAAATTTAAAAAATATTTTTCGTCAAGAAATTTATGATAAATAGAGTAACTCAAAATCTTGTTGTGTCATAAACTCTCTTACGGCCACGTGGGTTACCCTTATAATACTCTTTGGAATGGAGTGAGAATAAATGAAGGAGGTGAAACTAACAAAGGATCCGCACGGTTGAAAATACGATATATCGAAGTAGTTATGATGAAATGAGTGAACCTAAATATGAATGGGTCATCAATTTTTACACGGTTGTACAAATGTCTTCAATCATACGTGAGAGAAGGCGTAAGGATAATTATTATAATAAAACTGATGGGAAGAAGCATGGATAGAGGAGCCCCTCCTCTCCGAACACTTTCCTACTTGAAGAACTTTCCCTTCGGCTGTTTCCTCTCGAGAGAAGCTCTCCGAAAGTCTGCTCAGCCCCCATCTCTCCCCATGCCAACTGCTCCTCTCCCATCTATCTGCCCCCCTTTCGAAGTTTTGTTGCTGGGTCCCCCTTCTATGGGCTTCCAGCTTCATGCATGAGGATGTGGATGACGAGGCCAGGAGTGGAGATCGAACGGGGCTTGTGCGAGGTGTGGGAAGTGGATGTGGGGCATGAACCTTGACCAACATTGTAGGAAGATGGTCAAATCATTGGCCATTCATAAGTTGAAGGTGGCCAGGTATCTGGCCGCTTACCAGACCAACCCAGCCAACCAGGGCAGCCATCCACTTGGCTGCCCAGCCCATGGGCTTCTCAACACCCAATCCTTCGATTAGGGCCGAATAGTGCATGGTGGTCTAGACTTGAAGCGTAAAACATCGATCATTCTGAGTAAAATGACAGCGTCACTAATATGATGGTCTAACTGGAGATTCGTGGGATGTCCTAAATTAGACATCTACAAATGTCCCTCCAAAACGTCTGTTTTGCAGGGGAGCCTTACAAACAGATAAATGGGTATTTTAGTGAAGAAACAAGCCCTATTAAGACTTTCACTTAAAGGGATTCTTGAGCTGAAATTGAGCTTTGCAGAAGAATGGATAAGTATAATGTGATAGGATAGGTCATTCAAAAGAAGAGGAGGGAAAGCTAATCTAAGAGGACTTCTATCAACAGTCCAACGGACCCCCCGACAATCGTACGTGAGACTTGGGTACACTCTGGGATGCATCGCAATCCGGCCTAAGGAGATACAAGACACCTAAAATAGGAGTAAGTAAATAAATCAAGATAATGAAAAATGACCTTCGAACCTCAAAATACTCATGACGATCGTACACAAAACCCTCTTTTGACTGGTTGAATCAGAGTGGAATTATGTAGACTCGCTCATACGAGTTCAACGTGTTGAATGTTTTGATTATGACAACTTTGTACGCACGATCTCTCCTCCATGGCTGCCTGAGTCCTTAGGAGCTCCATGAGGATGTCTAGTTTGGCGTTGAGGGTTTGGAAAGTGTCGGCATTCCCGGTGGGTGGTAGCCCCATGGCCGCGGGCGGAGGTGGCTCATCGACTGGGGTGCTGGCATTGGAGGGGGGATTCTGCGTGGCCTGAGAGGGGGCCTCTCCCGCCGCCCCTATGGCCTTTCCCTTATCATCGGTGGACCTCCTCCCCGTACTCTTTCGCACCATACTGGCTCTTTGATCGTTTCCCACAGAGGGCGCCAGATGAAGAGTGCCGATCTCACGCTGGTCCTGAGCTGGAGCAAGTGATCACCATGTTGAGACCTGTAAGGAAGGGTAACGGATCAGGGGGCACAGGGTTGGTTCCCTGGGGAAAAATCCTCTGATGCCTAAGTCAGTAGAGCAGTGGTGGAAGCTAGGAGGGGAGGAGGAAGAGGTTGCACGAGATTCCTCTCCACCAAGATGGTGAGGAAGTTCCTGCTCAGGGAGTTTAAGCGTGTTATGCCTTACCTTCCGTCAGAGGGAGTCCCAGGTTTAAATAGTGCACTAGCTTCATGAGTCCCATAAGCAGAGGAGTTTGGGCGAGGGTTACGTCCTTGATGTGGGCTCTTTATGTCCTCATCGTGCGCTCTTTACGTTCTCATCATGGGCTCTTTATAGCCTTGAGGATTCTTGGCCTCCCTTATCCTCATAAACTCCTGCTCATAAAGGGCTCTCAATGGTAACATGGATAAATACCCATTGGTTGACCCAAGGATGGAGAATGCCAGCTCCTATCTGGGCGATAGGCATAGCTCGGGTGTAATTCGGTCGGAGTGGGTGCGAGGCACCAGCCCTTATCCCGATATGGGGCGTAGCTCAGGCGTAAATCTTCCACCGACCAGACTGACGCTCGGACCTCTGTACCTAGTGGCCGCCTAGGAGGTGTTTGATTCTGAGTGAACTTATTGGGCTTTCATGATAAGTGGGACCTGTGGGCTGTCACTTAGATGAGCTGGGCCTCGTTTGGTCTTGCTGGACCTCGTTCTGCCGCTCTTAATTGGGCTACAGAAATCCCCCTCTCCAGCTGGCTCTGAAATTATGATGAGCAAACTATGGAACCAAAGATTCCCTCCGAGAGCTTCTTTATTGTATTGGAAGATTTTGAGGCATGCCATCCCTGTTGATAGTCAAATTCAAACTAGTGGAGTTACTTTAGAATCTTGCTGTGTTTGCTATCTTGCATCCCATGACATAGAGGATGATGATCATTTATTTGTCAACAGTGATTTGGTAAAGTTTCTATGGAGTAAATTTACCCCACTGTTAACCAATTCATGCTTGGAAGCTACTTCTATTAGCTGCAGGCTGAGATCTATGATACATGGGGCAGTCATTTATAAACCTTAAGGTTTTATCTCTTTGCTGGTAACCATTATGATTGTTTGGGAGATCTGGAAATACAAACGTCGGGTCAGATATGAAGATCTTCGAACAAACTACATGAGGATTTCAGACCTGATTCTTTCAGAGACTAAGCACATAGCTAATCAATTCAAGTTCAAGCGAGGGGGCAGCTTTGAATATCTAAAAATTTTGCAGGACTTTGGCATCAAAATTAATTACAATCGTCCAGCATGCATTATAGTCCGATGGTTAGCTCCTGTCACTAATTTTTCCCTCAATGTGGACGGTGCAAGTAAAGGTAATCCCGGTCCTTCTGGTGGTGGTGGATGCTTCAGAAATGTATATGGGCAATTAAAGCTGGGTTTTTCCTACTATTATGGCATTGGTTCTAACATGGTGGCAGAAGGTCAGGCGTTATGAGATGGGCTTCGATTAGCTCAGCTGCATCTTATTCCAATTTCAGTGATTATTACAGATTCTTTGGCATTGATTGAATTGCTGAATAATAAAAGGGATCCCCCATGGTCACTTCTTCCTTGGTGGAGTTGCCTGCAACAACTCTTTTCTACATTTCAATGCCCTATTATACACTCATACAGAGAAGCCAACCAGCTTGCAGATGCCTTAGCTAATAATGTGGTTCTCATGGGATGCAACAAGGAGTTCATTTCTATTAGAGAGCTGCCTATATTGGCTAATGGTTATGCCATAGCTGATGCTAATGGCATACCTAATATTCGCAAGAGGCTTGTATAGATTTTATTCATTTTCATTGTATTCTAGAGGCTTGGCCTCCTGTGAATTTGTACACTTTTTTGGAAAAGTAATTAAATAAAGCATCTAATGGTGAGTTGGTGGAGTGAGAACATCCGCTTCCTTTGGAATGGGGGTGCATTCTCCCTGCGCCCTATTAGATGACTTGGTTCATTAAAAAAAAAGAGAATAAATAAGGTTAGAAAATAGTTGATGAAAATGAGATTTATGACAAAATTTCAACAGAGTCTCCCCAGCCTAAGAGATTGGCAGAAAGAAGTGGGAATGCATCCACCAAGGGAACGGTCCCTAAAACAGGCCGTAGGTGTCACACCGGGGCCAAAATGGAACACCCAGGGGAATAGCTCCAAGGGCAAGCCCTACTAGAAGCATCCCGGGGTCTGGAAAGAGGGATTTGAATCCCGAAGGACAAGAACTCTCCCTCACCAGCTCAAAGGACGCCGCCACACCCCAAGGCTTGCTCAACGCCGCAGGAGGAATGAAGAGGAGGAGAGAGAAAAATTCTGTGAAAATGAGGATGGGGAAGAAAGAGAAGAAGGAGAGAGGCTTTTATAAGCCGCTCTCCACTTGGTTAAAACAGCGCGCTAAATAGCATGCCGTATTAACCTCCCTTATGCAAAAGGTGGGCCGGTTAACCCCGCACTGTATTAGCCCTTGTCAGGGACGCGTCGATTTAAGAGCCATTATGGGTCTCTGCCAGCCAGAAGAAGAATCTGCCCAGTCGGAGTTCATCCGCCGGTCTCGCATCGCTCGTGCCTTGCTTGCAGCACCCGTGGCTGGGGGGCATTTGTTGACACTCAAAATATGCTCAATGGCAATCGAGCCTAAAATGACAAGAATGATGCGTGATGGGGACATCTACTACCACTCCTCATTTTCTGAAGGACTCGATGCTCGTCGGCTATGTTCCAAGATGCTCGCCGCTGTGCTACATGCTTAAATGCTTAATATTCATTGCTTATCTTTTATTATATCTTGGCTAACAAATTTTGAGCGCAGGAAGAAGCTTTGGTCCCACCATACGGGCATCACCACTCAGGTCCCATGGTGACTACATTGTGGAGAGGGGGAAAATCCATCGCCCAAGAGCACGGCCAAACTAGGTCCAATTTGACCAAACCAGGCCCAGCTCCCCAAAGTGATAGCCCCGTTTTTGGGCCCACTTACTTTAAGCCTAAAACTCACTCGGACTAGCACTTCTAAGGTGACCCCTAGCTCTGGAAGTCCGAGCGACAAATCGGTCAAGAAGGCCCTTGCGGGGGCCCAGCGCAACCTATCTAAGCTACGCACCCATCGCTCGAGAGAAGACTCCAAGCAGGCGTCCCAAGCTCGGACCGACTGTCGAAAGCTTATCCCAGTGTCCGTTACACGTCCTTCTGGAGTAGGGAACTCCAAGGGATAAGAGAGAGCAAGAGTCCTTGTGCCATAAAGAGCCCACAATGAGGACGTAACCCCCCTGAATCCCCTCGACTCCCTGGATTCATACGTTGAACGGATCGGTATATGACCCCTAGGGGGACTCTCCAAAAAGGCAAGCAATCATCCTAGGTAAGAACCACCACACCTCTTGGTGGAAAGCAATCTCGTTGCCTCTTCTCCTCCTATAACCTCCCCTCGCACCCGTGCTCTATCATATTCGCTGACTTAAGCATCGAAGGGTCTTCCCCAGGGATTCAACCCTGGGTACCCCTGATTTGTTTCCTACCTTGCAGTGCATTTCCAGGTGGTAATCGTGATCAAGGATTCTCTAAGGATCTCATAGCTCAGGATCAGTGTGAGATTACGCCTCTTCATCTGGCGTCATCTATGGGAAACCAGCAAAGAGCCATCATAGTGTGAAGAAATTGCTATAAGAGGACCACCGATGAAAAGGGAAGGACCGTGGCCATAGAGGAAGGAGAACCTGTGCCCTCCCATCCCATGGAAAATCCCCCCTCTAATGACAACAACCAAGCTGACGAGCTACCTCCACTAGCCATGGGGGTGCAACCCCCCAATGGGAGTTTTGACACTCTCCAAACCCTCAACGTAAAACTGGATATCCTCGTAGAATTAATGAGGACCCAGGTGGCTAGGGAGAAGAGGTCATGACTTCCTCGGGAAAGCCGCCCCCGGGGAGCAGCTTCCCTGCAAATGGCTGGAAGCCACTTCACCCTCTGGGGACGATAACTTATACGCAACAGGTCGGGAGGACCTTCACATGCCCCTCCTCTAGAGCAAGAAGCCTCCTCCACTCCGAGAAGAGAAATGCCTAGTACACGCCAGCAATTCCTAGAGACTGATGCCCTCGAGGGATGGCGAGGCAGCTAGCAAGGACGCCCTCATAGCCCCTTGGCCCAGCGGCAATCGGAGTTGTCCATCCAACTATGAGACTTCGAACGACGTTTCGCGGAACAAGAGCGCGCCCTCTGCGCCTTATAGAAGACTTTCGCCAAGGAGGGTGAGGAGTAATCCCCGTTCTTCGACCTAATCTTGAAGGCTGAATTCTCCCCCAGACTCTCACTGCTGACCTTCAAGTCATATGACGGCCAGGGAGACCCAGCCAACCACTATGGCAGCTTTGACGCCCTGATGAGCCTACACAGGGCCTCTAACACTATCAAGTGCCGAGCATTCATGACCACCTTGGTCCAGGGCGCTCAAGCCTGGTTCCGAGCACTCGCCCTCAATAGTATTCATGACTTCATGCAGTTTAGGCCAGTGTTCAAGGAAAGCTATGCCGACAGTGGCCCTCCAATGTCAGTTGTGGGGCTGTTAGCACTGAAACAAGCATAGGGGGGAAAGCTTCAGACTTATATCAACCGATTTAAATTGGAATCCCTACATATCTCTCACCTGAATGTCGCCTCAGCCATCACCGCATTGACTGGGGGCACCCGTGATGATAATCTCCAGCGAGAACTCATCCTCCATCCCCCCACCTCTCTCGCCGAACTGATGACCTTAGCCCTACGTCAAGCAGAGTGTAAGGAAGTCCTCAGCGCTTGCCGTGGCACAAGGGCTAGGGTCGAGAAGGGGATAAGAAGCAACCATCTGAGCAAGGATCAAGCAAAGTGAAAAGGCGAAATCAAGACGGAGACCACAGGGAGCCAACCCGAGCCTATGAAGGCCAGCCCAAAGCACCGTAGCCACCACAAGCATTGCCAGTTTCACAATGACCACGGGCACCATACTAGAGATTGTCACCAGCTTAAGGACGAGATCGAGCATCTCATCCGCCAAGGACGCGTGTCTCGATACGTGTCTGAGCAGAAGGAGGATCGTGGCATCCCAGAATAAATTGACAATCACCCCCATGGAGTCCATATCAATATTATCTCTCGCGGCATGGCATCGGAAGGAGATAGTAGCCGAGGAAGGAAGCGTCATGCTGAACGGGCGAGTAGGGCCTCTGAGCCCCCCAAAGCCCCACCGGTGAGTGAGCAGCAGGCCCTAGTGTTCTCTGACCAAGACCTGGAAGGGTTAGCTACCCCACACGACGACGCTCTTGTAGTATCGGCTACTATAAATCATTATAACATAGATAGGATATTGGTTGACAATGGTAGTGCCCCTGATGTACTCTCGTATGAATGTTTCCTTAAGATGGGTGAAAACCCATCTAAAGTCCACCCAATTAAGACCCCCCTCTACGGGTTCAATGGCCAGGCAACCTATCCCGAGGGAGCCCTAAGCCTGCCAGTTACTATTGGTACCCCTCCTAAGATCGTCACAGTTGTGGTTGACTTCATAGTGATTATGGGGACGTCTGCATATAATGCCATCTTCGGCTGAGGTATCCTCAGCCGAACAAAGGCAATGCCCTCCACCTATCACCAAAAAATGAAGTTTCCCACCAAATCCGGCATTGGGGAAGTTCGAGGTAACCAGGTAATGGCCAGAAGGTGCTTCATAATGTCGGTCGAAGCCATAAGGTCGGAAGGGAAAAAGAAAGGGGGTAGGAGAGATGAGGATGAACCGATAACATCCGAGCCTGGTGGTAAATTACTGTCAATCTTCCTCAAAGATGACCCAACCCTGGAAGTAATGATGGTCTTGTCAATCTCATCTTTGCATGCATTCTCATTCATTTTATCTTAGCCATGAACGGCTCATTATCTCGACAATTAATCAAAGATTTTCCTCCTCCTTGAAGGATGTAATTAACGTCATAACCTTTACGGTATGACAAACTTTTGGTACCGACATGGATGTCACTCTCGTCTGACTCCGATTAGATCAAGCGAATAATAAAACTCGTCACTTAATGACTGGCACGTCCTTTCCTTCTTCCTCCTTCTTAAAGAAATAAGATCGGAGGGAGGGGAGTAACATCCTTCACCCCCACAAGCTTGGCATGTCCGGCGGGACTAGATTCTCCTTTCACCTTTTTGCTGAGATAAACAAGCCCTGGGGCCCTCCCAAAGAATGCTGATCATTTGCTTGTTTCTGTGCTCGCAGAAATTGACTATGATTGTTGGATTTACTGCACTGACTTTTGGCCCCGAGATTGTGGCCAGTCACGCTGCTTCTGGGTACCTAGTGGTACCGACTGTCTTCGGCTCTTTCCCACTGGTGGCCAGCTTCCTCAACTTTTTGGGGGTAGCCTTTGCTGATATGTGGGAAGTAGAGGCCCCAGAGGTGGCCGAAGGAAAGATCAATAGGAAGCCTAGGGCCCACAATGCCCGAAGCCGCAAGGACCTGACGATAGGTCAGACTCAGTTGACTAGCTTCATGGTGCACCATGTAGCTTACGGAGTTCGCCCCACTTACTACGACAAGCTCGAGAGTCACCGTCAGTGAAATTCCCACAGAAGAGCTGCTGCTCCTACTGCCGGACGACTGTCGATGTCCGGGAAGTCCATTTTGATTGATGGTGTCCACATCTTTCTGGATGGATGCAACGCCCAAGCAATCTCGGATCAGGTGGTCGCTGCTGTGCCAACCCGCAACTTCTTCTCGGCCCTTTCCGGGAGGAGAGCTGAAAGAGAAGAGGAAGGCCGCCAAGGTAGAAAAGAGTTACCCCAAAGGCCAAAGAAGTTCAAGCAGGTATGGGTCCCCAAGAAGGTCCAACCTGTCTTCTAAGAGGTGCCTGTCCATCGTCGCCCCGAGCCTGCTGAGATGGGGAAGAGGAATGAGAGGGGCTTGGCCCCGAGAAGCGAAGAAACTATCGCGGATCCTCCACGCTGCGCAAGCTTCAGGGCATGTGCCCGACAAGCTAATATCCCTCCAGTGGGGAGAAGAATTGAGCAACTTGTCGGAAGAGCCCGGCTAGCTTACATCCCTCCAATGGGAGGTCGACAACTATCCCCAGCCCTACATCAGGGACTAGGGCAAGAAGAGATGACCAGCATGGTCAAAAATTATTTCAGGGGTATGGGCAACCCCTCATTGGGCCAACAACGGCTATTGCAAGTAGCCACGGCCGAAGAAGTTGACTGCCCACCAGAGGCAGTTGAAGAAGAAGAAGAAATAAGAATGACATCATCGGTTGACGATAATGGATATGAAGACGGCTTGCAGTTCAAAGCCGATGAACTAGCTCCCCAGCAGAGGGAGAGAAGAAGAGTCTCCGTGTTCGAGAGACTAATCTTCCCTGGTCATGCCAGGAGGAAGGTTCATCGACAAAGGAAGTCTATGCAGGTTTTCACCTGCAATATGGCCGGAGTGGCTAATAAATATGAAGGTATGCCTGAGCACCCCCAAGAATTGACTCGATTAGCCAAAAGGCTAGGGCCAAACACTAGAAGAGCGGAAGCCGCAAGGGAAATGCAGAAAGCGGCGAAACAAAAACAAATATTGCCTGAAGAAGTCACTACCCTAACTACAAATGTGGTGACAGCTGAAGCGGAGGAGGTGTTGCTGAACATCTTGTCTGAAGGTACTTCAGGGGAAACATCGAAAGCCATCTCCAGCACAGCATCCATGGACCCATCAGTACTGATGCTGCTCCAGAAATACCAGCAAGAGATAGAGCTTTCGAAGAAGCAGCTGATGGAGAAAATAGAGCAAGCCTCAGCCTCTAAGCAGCCTGAAATGCAAGCCGAATCGTCACAAGGAGACATCAACCCCTGTGACTTCCCATCACTATATACCCTGCCACAGCAGGTAGAGCCCAACATGGCGACCACCCAGCAACGTCCACCATAGCCGCTGATGCCACCAATGCTGCCACAGGTGCACAAAGCACCTCCATTGCTACGTCCTCCTCCATAGGCGACCACCTTGGTCACCCCTTACTTGCAGCCGACACACTTCTACCCGGAGCCAGTCAATCCATTCGCTGTCAACAAGCTGATGGTGGAGAGGATGATTGAGCTGAAGCTTGCTGAGTGAAGTAAAGGTGACTATGTCGCATTTAATGCTTATCAGGTGTCGTATCCGACCCATCATGCAGCAAAGTAGCTCCCTCTGGGAATTAGCAAGCTGCCTAAGTTCGACAAGTTCAACGGGAAGGGATCCCCGAAGGAACACATCGCGTATTACATGACCGTCATGGGTGACCTAGCCACAGACGAATCATACCTGCTGAAGTTTTTCGGGTCCTCACTGACAGGGCTCGCATTTGAATGGTACTCCAGCCTACCGACTGATTTAATTGCTGACTGGCCAGATATGCAATGAAAGTTCAGAGAAAGAATTCATGTCACCGAGAGGGAGGTCACGGTGGCTGAGCTCTACTCCACAAGATAGAGGGCAGATGAAACAACCCTTGAATACATCAAGAGGTGGAGGAATCTCAGAATGAGATGCAAGCGGCCCCTGCATTAGGAGGACGCTATATAGATCTGCAAACAAAACCTCAAGAGGGAGGTGTTAGAAATGATGATTGGTATGGAAGTTTGGTCGTTCGACCACTTGAACAATGTAGTGGCCGAAGTAGAAGCCTTCCGAGCGAGACCTACCCCTACATCAACCGCTGCCACTGCACAGAAGGCAAAGGTAGTAGAGTAGCGCCTTGCGCCTAAAGAAGCAAACACTCCTGACATTAAGGTGTTTGAACAACAAAGAGACAAGGGCAAGAAGGCAGCTTCACCTCAGCCCGCCAAGGCAGAAGAAAAGAAGGAAGGTCCCTGTCACGCCCCGAGCACGAAAGGTACCCAGAGGTCGTGACGAGTTTATATCAATCCTGTCATTCAGAGCGTTAGTGTATTCGACACAAGGATGGAGCATGGAACTCAAGAGGAAGGACTCACCCATGGAAAGGACTTCACGGTCACTGCACCACCATGCTACAGACCACACAATTACATCGAGGAACGCCGCCAGACCAGCACAACCACAGGATCCCTCGCGCTCCACCACACCAGCTCATGCCAGACCCCGCATCGACCGGGGCACACAAGACCAACAAGTCTGGCATCACCTCGACCTCCTCAAAACTTTCAGGGTACAACACACCCGACACACTCCGTACACTGAGAAAACAGATGATCCTCAACGGAAGACCCCAATTGGCACCCACTCAGGTTGACAGGACACCAAGCACTCCCTACAGGATGCACCTCACACCTTAGCTCAGATGGCAACCTCACCGCTAAGCACCGTAGACCACAACTCTTCCATCGGCTCCGCATAGCCAGCGACACATGACCTCAATCCGAACACTACGATACGTGTTGGATTAGGTGCGTCGGATTCAGAGGGGGGGGGTGAATGAATCCTTCTCGAGAATGTCTTGACCAATTAAAAATTTCTAGCTATTAACAATGCGGAATTAAAATGAACTAAACTGGCCCAATAAAAACTTAGTGGTTATCTGGGTAAGAAACTTGAACAACATGAGTGCTTCTAGCGCTGAACAGGTGGAGAGATGGCGATGTAAAACCCACTGAGCAGCCAAGACAACTATTGAGCTAACTCCTAACCAACTCATCAGAGATCAAAAGGGTGATGTGCACAAGACCTGCTAGCTGAATTGGAAGAGCAATTTGACCAGCTTAAACATTCATCTAGCGAGAAACGAGTGATAGCGCACAAGGATCTTTTAGGTGGTTTGGTCCTCCAGACCTACGTCTACCCCACACTCTACCCGAGTGTGGCTTCACTGCTGTGCAACACAGCTTACGTCCACTGGGCATCACAGCCTGCCTACAAACCACTAAGCAACACAGCTTCCTGTCCAGAGGATACCACACCTCTTCCCGCTGAGGATTACAGCTTAACCTGTCCAGAGGAATCCTCCTCTGCCCACTGAGGATTACAACTTAACCTGTCCAGAGGAATCCTCCTCTGCCCGCTGAGCCTCACAGCTTGCTCCGCTGACAAATAGCTTGAAGAAAGGATAAAAAGAAAAATAAGAATGGGAAAGACACAGCAATCGGAAAGCTGCAAATGGTAAAGCACAAATATGGCTCTTGATGAGCTGACTGGCCTGGATTTGATCCACGATCCAGTATAGACTGAGCTTCTCTTCAGTCACTCTCTCTTTCTCTGACCTCCCTCTTCTTCTATTCCTTCTTCTTCTACTTTAGCTCTCTGCTGCTCTCTCTTTCTTTTTCTCTGTTGAACTCCCCTTTTTCTTTTCTTTCTCTGCTCTGCACTTCTCCTTCCTCTCTGGATTGTACAGATTGGCTTCTACTTGTCTGAAAAATAGCTCACTATCTTCTTCTCCAAGAAGGAAAAAACTCCCTTTTATATCAGCAGCAGAAGGGGGGCGTGTCTTCCAC
This sequence comes from Amorphophallus titanum, assembly GCA_024336825.1. NCBI lineage: Eukaryota > Viridiplantae > Streptophyta > Magnoliopsida > Alismatales > Araceae > Amorphophallus > Amorphophallus titanum. Next base: position 4,188,619 of record JANBPO010009260.1, read on the forward strand.
GAAGTCCAGCCCTAAAACCCTCACACGTGGCAGCATCTTGCCATTCACCTTACACGTGTCACGATCCTGGCACTGAATCTAACCTTGGATCACGTGCCACCCTTGTTTTTCCATGAAACATTACCTGTCACACAGAAACAAATATTAGTTCAGTTGACAATGTACTGGATAGAAGAAAGATGCACAGGGTATGCACGGAGTATGTTTATAGCATTTAGACTGACTGCTACAGTACCTGCTCTGACTTGCTACAGCTAAGGCAGTTATAACACAAACCTGCTCGAACTTACACAGGCTAGCTATAGTGTGTACACCGACTCCAACATGCAATGAGCCAAAGTGTGCACGGGTGTTGTTATGTGCTCGGACCTTTGCTAGTGAATGTGCTCGGACTAACAGAGAGGGCATAATGCATATGCACGGACATGCTCCAACATGCAACGAACCAGAATGTGCATGGGCGTTGACATATGCTCGGACTTGCAACGCTTGTGTAACAGTGTATGCTCGGACATACACTGACTTGCAATGGTGCAAACACTGACCTAAATGTAAGACTAATAAGATGATGCATGGACTTGATAGCAGGTAGAGGGCTTTGTGTAGCAAGGTAAAACATGCACGGATGCATGTTTCGTGAAGCAAGATCAAAACATGCACGGATGCATGTTCTGAGAAGCAGAGCAACAATGTGCACGGATGAAGGTTTCAACGAAACATGCACAGATGCAAGTTTTGCGAATGCTGACTCAAAATGTGCACGGATGCATGTCGTGAATCTAATTACCTAGAGCGTTGCAGCAATCATTGCTCCCGTTGTTAATCTACATTCTATTATTTTTTGTTTTCTCAATGTAGTACTGAAGTAATCCTCCTATCTGTAGTTTATGAAAAAATTTACTTTATTAATATTGAGGAGGGTAAATCTGATTTGACTTATAACGGATCTGATATCGTAAGATCACGGCGGCCCAGATTCGGATACCAGAAATAAAAGTTCGTGACGACTACAGCCCGATTGGTCGGGTCCAATACGACTCGACATCAGATTTGACAGTCACCAGAAGACGGTAACCTAGGTGCGATGACTGTCTAAAAACTCTCCGACGACTGACCGTTGCCCTCACGACGTCATCCCCTAACCTATAAGTGACGAGCACGCCTCATGAGCGCCGTAAGACTCGACTAGGGAACGGCCAACGCCGAGAAGCTCGTCCTCCAATGGGAAACTCCCACCTCGATCGCGGGGAACGTTGCTCCATGATCTATGACCTTCCCTGCAAAGAGATGAGTCTCTACCTCCAGGACAACTCGATATAAAAAGGACATCGATAGGGAAGAACGGGGACGGTGAATCTTCTGTCAAAAATCCTACACATAGAATTGAGCCACAACGATAGAGAGGTCACGTATAACTACTTCCCCCGAGAGAGAAGCTACTCTTTCTGTGCGACTTTACCACCCAGCGAACACTCGTTGAGTGCCTATTGAGAGCGGCGGACACTCGACTAGAAGATCACCACGTCTCTCAGATCTACAACGACGATCTCCAACTCTCTCCATTAGCTCTCCTTGCTCTTATCTGTCATTATTTAGAACTGGAGTATGAACCTCGCACGAGCTTATGACTCTACTTTTGGAAGGCCCGAGACCCTAATCTAATAAATAGTTAATTCCATTAACTCGAAAACACTTTAAAACGTTTCAACAAACCAAAAATAAACCAAAATTCAACAAAATTAACTTATCCGCCGCGGCCTTAATCTGGTGCGCCTTAATTCGGCGCGCCCTATTCTGGCGCACCCCCCATGACCATGCCGTATTCATTCCATTTCCTATGCTGACCGCGCCAGACTAGGCCTTTACCTATGCTTGCCGAGCCATTTTAACTTCTTTACCTACGCGTGTCGCATCGGTTTTGATCCGATTCACGTTCTCGTGCCGTTTTAATCCTCTTCTCCACTTTGAGGTTATTTCTAGCTCTCTCGACAGAATTGAATAAACCCAATCAATAATAAATCAAATAAGAAAGGATCGCTTAGATCCAAATTGGCTACCTGCATGCTTAGAATAAACATATACGCCATGTTAATGCATGCCCGCTTGCACGGACCCTCGGTATATAAAATGGCATTAACGGAAGGCCGGGTTACGCCCGACTGGAAGCTCTTGCTATGCATGATAGTGGTCTTCAGACCTAGGTTCTCCGCCATGTATTGAGGATTTTGATTTAATAAATCGTGCCTCTCTTGCATGATAGATTAAAGCATCTTGCATGATCTCATCATAAGCATTTCTTGCATCTTATTCCGACCTCGACAGCTCACTATCTCGATAATTAATCAAAGATTTTCTCTCCTCGCGGGAGATGTAATTAACGTCATAGTCTTTATGGTATGGCAGACTGCTGGTCCAGACCCAAATCTCACTCTCGCCCGACACGGGTCAGAATGAGCACATAACAAACTCGTCACTTACGTGACTGGCACGTCTGCACGGTCAACTAGTCAATTGATAATCAATTAATTAATTGGTTGATCGATGAATAAATTTAATTCATAAATAAATCCCATAGAACAAGTTTGGCACGTCCGGTGGGACCAGTGTCACCTTTCATCTCTTTACCAAGATATGTGGGCCCCGAGGCCCTCTGAACGAATGTTGATCGTTGGTTTGTTTGTGCTTGTAGGCAAACAATGACATCAACTGGACTGACTGGCCTCAACTTTGGCCCCGCGATCGTCACCGGCCATGCTGAGCATGGGTACCTGGCAGTGCCCACTGTCTTTGGGACATTTCCTGCTGTCGTGGGCTTCCCCTACTTTCTGGGGTTGGCCTTTGTTGATCTGCTTCAAGTGGATTCCTCAGAGCCTACCGGGGAGACTGCCAAGAAGGTCGAGGCTTTGAAGGCTAGATGTTGCGCAGGCTCACTCAAGAGTCCAGTTCCAATCGCCAGCTGCCTGGTGCACCACATCACCCCTGGGGCTCGCCCCAATCCTGCCAAGAAATCTGGAGGATGCCAACGTAGGGGCTTCCGGAAGAATATTGCTGCTGCTCCCAGACGTCTCTCTGCATCTGACAAGTCTACGATGATCGGTGGAGTTCACGTCTTCTTAGATGGACGCAATGCTCGGGTTGTCCTGGATCGGGTCATCCCCGCCGTACCTATTCACAACTCCTACTAGGCCCTCATTGGGAGGAGAGCTGAGAAAGAAGGAATCGACCGTCATGGCCAAGAGAAGCTAGCCCCTAGGTCGAAGAAGATCAAGCAGGTCTGGTCCCCAAAAAGATCCGGCCTGTTCGCCAAGATGCACCAGTCCGCTGTCACCCTGTACGCGACGGAGTGGAAGTGAGGAATGAAAGGGGCTTTCCCCCAAGGAAGGAAGAAACGATTGTGGACCCTCCATGCCAGGAAAGTTTCAGGGCCTGTGTCCGACAAGCTGACATCCCCATAGTGGGAAGAAGGTTTCAACAACTCACCGGACAAGCTCGGCTTGCTTATATCCCTCCCATCAGAGGTCGACAGTCATCCCTAGTCCTACACCGAGGGCGGGGGCAAGAAGAAATGACCAATATGGTCAGGAGTTACTTCAGGGGCTTAGGCAACCCCTCACTGGGACAACGACGGCTACTGCAAGTGGCTGAGGCCGGAGAAGACTACTGCCCACCAATGGCAGTCGAAGAAGAAGAAGAAGAAAGAAAGACGACGTCGTCGGTTGACGACAATGGTTATAAAGATGACTTCTATGCCGAAGCCGATGAGACCGCCCCTCAGCAGGAAGAAAGAAAAAGAATTTCTGTATTTGAAAGGTTGACCTTTCTGGAGCATGCAAAAAGGAAGGTCTATCGGTAGAGAAGAAGGATGCAGATTTTTACCTACAATATGGCTGGTGTATCCAGCCGATATGGAGGGCTTCCAGAAGACCCTTACGAGTTGGCTCTATTGGCTGCGAGGCCGGGGCCGAATACTCGAAGGACTGAAGCCGCACGGGAATTGTTGGCAATGGCTAAGGGGAAGCGAGCCTTGGTCTACCACCAACAGCATGATGAATCCACCATCCTGACCGCCAATGTGGTGACGACGGAAGAAGAAGACGATGTCTTGCTCGACATCCTACCCGAGGGTACATCCGGGGAGACGACAAAAGCCATCCCCAGCTCTGCAGCGATGGACCCATCAGTCTTAATGCTACTTTAGAGATACCGTGATGTGACACAATCCATTGGACCTAAATTTGCAAGCAAGAATGACCCGGTGATCTCACTCAAGCAGACTCACTCGCGTCGCGCACACCAAGGTCCGTAGGTGGACCGGCGATGGTGGTGAGGGTCCAAGGTTAGACCTTGAGATTCCAGGGGTTTGGATAGCTTGGGGCTGAACCCCTAAGGATTTGGGATGCCTGATTCGACGAGTGGCTAGCACGCCGAGGGCATGGGGTGTAGGGCCACTCTCACAACTCGCTCCGCGGTGGCACTCGATTTGGTGGATTTCGGACCGGGCACTCGCTCACCATCCGACGGGCAATTGAAGGCAATAATAAACTAGCAAAGATAATACTACCAGTAGAGGAGAGTGATCAGGAGCTCACCTGATCGGCATGAAGACGTCGATCCCGACCGGAGACGAAGGTGAGCGGGGAGGCGTGGGTACGTACCCGCACGCCGCATCGATGTAGCTTCGGATGGTTACCTACTAATACACTCACTACAAAATTTCTAAAATTTCAGAATACGCGTCGGTTAATGTGGATGATATTTTATTATTATTTCAAAAATTCAAAAATGCGCGTCTGAATGTCTGGATGCTATTTTCAAATGCTATTTTTGTTAATTCTTGAAAATCAAGAATAAGCGTCTGCTCATCAGGACGCTATTTCCTTGTCGATTTTTGGTAATATTCGACTTTCCTAAATAAATGAAGAATACGCGTCTACTCATCTCGCCGCCTTTTCTTAAACGCGTCCAGGAACCCCGACGCGTAAATTATTGCCATTTTTGGGATATTTTCAATCCATCCAAAATTCAAGAAATTAAGAATTTACGTCTAGGATCCCAGACGCGATTTCTTCTTTAAATTTGGAAATTGTTAATCTTCCTAAAAATGGTATGGAATGAGCGACTCATCCATTGGACGCCAATTCAAATAGCTACCAATGTGTCTGACACTATTTTCTTGAAGTTTCCCAAAGTCGCCTACGGTCCTTTCTTTCCTTGTTTTACGATCCATTTCAAATGGGGGAAGATTCTGATGGCTTTCTAGAATTGGGGAAGACTCTTTCCAATATTTATCTCATTTCGAAAATCAATTTTCTTAATCATTCTTGGAATTAAACCCACGTATTCCCCCCTATAAATATCCCTGCAGCTCTTGCTTAAAAAGGAGGCCGATTTCACCACAACAGGGGAGGAGCTGCCCGTTTGTTGGCTAAAGGAGGGAGCTTCCCTGCACCAAGAAGCTTCATCTCACTGAGAGCTTCCTCCCAATCGCGCATCAAAGCCTCCAGAGAATCCATCCCTCACAGGCTCCTCCAATCCCTCACCTTTTTTTTTATTTTTACTGCATCTGTTAGCATCCTGCATGCATCATATTTCACTCTCTGTTCCCTGCATCTCAACCGCGTAGAGAGCTTCCGCCGTGCAGCACTTGCACGCTTTGTCATTTGTTCCCTCATATCATCATTATGCCGCCTTTGGCACAGGGGTTTAAAGAGCTAATGCCTGACAGGTGTGTCATCTTCCATGATCTTGCATTGTATGTTTCATTTAGAGTTTAATGCTACACCATGGTTCTAATTCCACTTATTTTGTTGGTGTTTGTATTTCTTGTAAGGGTAATCTAAAGAAGAACTCCCTCCATCGGCCGGCCGGTTGGAAGGGGAGGAAGTCACCCACAGTCTCCCGCACTCATTTTTGAGGTAACCCCTCTAGCGATCACCCTCCCTTTAGCATCCATGCATGCTCCTATTTCTTCCTTTTCCCACGTTCTTTAGCTTATAGTTTTTCTTTATTTATTTAAAGTAGATTTTTAATTAGATCTACAAATTGGCGATCATGGTGGGACTTCCTATCATTTTTCTTTGATTACCCACCCTTTTAGAATTGACGTCTTGCTACATGAACGCTCATCCCTTTTAGCGTCTTTCTCTACAGGCGCCATTTGTTTGTCATTTATTGTTAATTAAAATTTCCATGATCCACGTCCTGTCAAGAAGTCGTCATTTACATTTTTAATTCCTGATATTTCTGTTATATACGCCTTCCTGGGCAGACGCCGATTTCTGTTGCTTTTTAAATAAAAAAAATATTTTGATTCCGCGTCCACCATTGTAGATGCCATTTCTATTAGCCTCATACATGCTGGACGCCATTTCTGTCTACCTTACCTACTACCTGCACGTGTGATTGTCAGCCTTGATGCTGCCTTCCTTTTGATATATCTACCGTTTACCCGCCCTGTTGCATCTCCTATTCTATGATTTTGCTACGGGTTCACTTTCTCTGTCACATTTCATGATTGCATGCCACCTTGTATATCCTGTTGAGCATTTGGGCATTTGGGCATTGGCATTTGCTGTAGAACATAATTCAGGAATAGTGTGTTCCTGTTGCATGCTGTACTCGCCTCCCTGCGTCACGTTTCACCTCATCCTGTCATCTATCTATATCTGTTTGCATCCCACAGTTGTCTTGCATCCATCATTTTATTTGCATTGCATTGTTCATATCAAATTATCATTTTGTTCATTCTCCTGAGCATTCATTATTCCCTGTTGCATTTCACTTGCATATCATTTCTATCTTTTGCATTTCATGTTCACTGTTCATATCATTGTTGTATATTACTATTGCATATCGGTCGCTATTCATATCATTAGCATTTGTGCTTGTTCTGTGGGTTTTGTTCCTATACTCGTTGCATTAGCATTTGTACAGGGCATTTGCATCGATTTGGGGGACCTCCTCTCCCCACACCTTCTAGGAGCCATACCCTCTCTTGGTTAAGGAAGAATCCTCCATTGAGCACTCCGTCTCTTTGGATCGAAAATTTCTAAACTAAGGCCTCCATAAGTCCCTGCACCCGTGGATTCCCTCACGGACGCTTGGGCAGGTTGTACCTTTTGAAGTCTCCGGGTTTAGTTGGCCAAAACGTGGTGAGAATCAACCTAGTTGACATCGAAGCAAAATCTTATTGAAACTAGGTTCATAACCTTGAGTGAATCACATCAACTTTGTTAAAAATCATTTAATCCATCAAGGTTCAACAAAAGAAAAATCAAGCGTAACATTCTAACTTGTTTGCTATTTTTTGTAAATCTCATTGATTGAGTATTGATTATTGGCATGATGTTTCGCTTTGATAATTAAACCAACATGTTGAATTCTAATTATAATCATGAGGATGAACAACCCAGCACATCATACAATCTTCAATTCCATAACTCTCACCACAATCATTTCAAGGGGCCACGTCCTCATTCCTAAGGTTTTGCCAGACCCACGGGTAATTTTCAATCTCATGGTCCCTCGCCTAAATTACAAGCCACTATCTCCCCGGGACCGTCTCCTCCGCACGATGAGAAGGTCTCCCAAATCATTCATGCATTAGATCATCTCACCCCTCAGCAAATCCAAGCCCTTAAGGCCGTTGTTGAGGGTGCATCTCATTCCTCTCATCCTCCTTCTAATCCTACGCGGGTGGCCCATCACCCACCTCCCTCTTCTATTCACATTCCTACTCAGGTAGCCCATCACCCGCCTCCATCCATACACATTCCTCTCCGGGTGGTCTGTCACCCGCTTCCTTCTATTCCTCCTCCACCACGTCCCCAAAGGCCCATTTATTCCTTGCAACCCGGCCTGACCGGGTCCTTGTTTGGGTCAGCCCATTAACTCCCCTTCGCGGCCTTCTTGTGCGGCCCCTCCTTCAAGGCCTTGCCAACCCCCCATTGCTCGAATTACTCCCCTCCAACAGGTTCTTGTTAACAAAATCGTTTCATTAGAGGAACAACTTAAGAGGGTTGCAAGTACACGACCCACTCCTCCTCCTCCTCCAATCAATCCCCTTCACGTCGTTCTGAACGATATTACAAAGATGGAGAAAGATTGGAAGGATAGGAGAGACGATTACGACATCGACAGTTCAAGTGAGCCAGAGCCGGCAGATTTTAGCAACCAAGTGGATGCCATCCACCCTCCACCCATTCACCCTGTTCATCAATATGGCCCTCCGCCTCCGCTTACACCTACACAAAATCATCTGCAATACCATTACATTCCACCACCCACATACAAGGCTCCACTACGGCGTCCACTTAAGTGTGACAATGAAGAGCCGGCAACTAAAGAATCCAATGCGGCACAAGATAAAGCTCTGTCAGTACCCCTTCCGAGTTTCCTCTGTTTTCCACTTCCTCCATTACCATCAGAGGAGCCTCCTACTCAGGACGAAGCCATCGTCTTCAATCCAACCCCCACCTTTGAGACTCATTGGTGTTACGATGATGGGTCGATACTCCAATCAACCACAGCAACATATTAGGAGTCTTCTCCTACCCCACATACCGCTCGCCCCGTTCGGCATTTTCTCCGTACCAAACCTTCACCAATTACACCTCCACCAGCTTCATCGTTAGCCTCTGCAGCACTGGCCTCCACCAAACTTTCCACTGAACCTCCACCCAATACGCCATTAGCCTCCACTCCACCGACTTCCACCAAACTCACCACCGAACCTTCCTCATTTAACCCCCCATTACCGCCACCTCGGCCCTTCATTGTACCTCTAACCCATAACCCAGCCACTCTTACTCCACCACTTAACCCTTCATCTTTACCCGCAGTAAATCCTGAGCAGGATCCATCTATTTTTACACTCAAGCCAATCTCATCTGCTTCCCAGCAAGAGGAGAAGCTCGACGTGCTTAAACCTTCGTTTTCACTCACCCTTTCTTCAACACTTTCCATTACACCACCACCCATGGAGCCTTCCGCCTCCACTTCACCTCCCTTTACCGCTCGGAATGAGTGTGTCTCTACGTGTTCATGTGCTGAAGATGACCGAGAGCTGGGCAAAAAGGATTTGGCCGTGGCTGCGCCATTCAAGATGCAAGAATTTGTTTGTCGGATGCCAATCCGTGTTTTCATACCAAGCATGGTTGAAGAGGCCAAGTCCCTGCCACTGCTCGCTAGAAGAGAATGTCAAAACTTGATGCTGTACGAGTCCATGTCCCAGGGCTGGGCAGGGCACCCCTTGTTTCAAATTTCCAATCTCGAACCCATTCTTCCATACAAAGGGCGAATGCCCATTTTGTTCGACATTCTTCATACACCACAATCCTTGGGTGTGACAACGCTTTCCATCCCAACTTTTCGACTCTCTCACATTATTGCTCGTCACTCTCCCAGAGAGTTGCCATTTATTGTTCAAGCTTCATCATTGGCTTTTGCTTTATCTATCGGGCAGCTTGGTTGCACGCTTTCATTACTACGGCAGGGCAGTCATTCTTCCGCTAAGGGGCCTTCCGCTATCCTATCCACCTTCTATTCAACTCCACCCATATTCTCATCTATCATCGATTTTTCGTGGGCCACTCCAAGGGTAAGGGGGAGGATCTCATCCTCTCGCCCTTCATGTTCTTTGCATCTCACGCATTCCATGCATTCCTTGCATCTATTCTGTTCCATCCGCATGCATTGGCATTCCTTTTTTCCTGGGTGTCCAGACCTGTACCTTCCACGTCTTCCGAGACCTTCGGATCCGCCGTGTTTCCCATCTCATTCATCTTTGTCCTCGAGATCTCCTGGTCCCCTTACACTATCTGGGTATTGCACCCCCTCCAATCTTCTCTCAGGGCACCATGCCCCTTTCCACCTCTTATGTCCGGATCCTCCGGATTCTTCTCTGCTTGGTGAGCATCACACCCACTCCACACCCTTGCATCCGGACCCTCCGGATTTCTCTCTTGTCCTCCTGGGGCGTCATGCACCATGGTGTCTCAGTCCTCCGGAATCTCCGGACCTCCCTCTTTGGGCATCGCGCCCCTACACACCCTCACGCCCGGGTCCTCTGGGCCTCTCACTGATTCTCCTTGGGCATCGCGTCCCTCCCATTTCCATTCCTCTGAAACCTTCGGACCCTTCTTCCTCCTCCAACCCACTCTCCCCAGGGCTTCGCGTCCCTCCAGAATTTTCTTCTCTACTTCTCCCAGGGCATCGCGCCTCCTTTCCTGCTATTTCCCCAGAACCTCTGGATTTTTCCCTCCTCACAGGGCACTGCGCCCCTTTCTATCCTTCCTATCTTCCCCCGGAACCTCCGGATTCTCCATCTTACTCTCTCTATCTTCTTTCCAGGCACCGCGACCCTTCCCATCTCATTCCTCCAGGGCCTCCGGAACCTCCAGATCTCCATTCTGGGGCATCGTGCCTCTCCCCACCTCCACTTCCAGACCCTCCGGATCCTTCTCTCCTCCCAGGGCATCGCGCCCTTTTATACCTTCCTCCTCTGGAACCTCTGAACTTTCTATCTTCCCCTTTCGATCTTTTCACAGGGCACTGTGTCCCTTCTGATCCCACTCCTCCGGAACCTCCGGACTTTCTTCCAGGGCATCACGCCATTTTCTATCTTCCTCCTCCGGCACCTGCAGATTTCCTTCCGGGGCATCACGCCCTTTCTGATTCTATTCCTCTGGAACCTCCAGAACCTCTAAACCCTCCATCATTCTTCCGATTCCTCCTCTTGCTTCTTCAGGACATCATGTCCTTTATTCTCTTCTTCCTCTTCCATCATCTTTTCCCATACCTCTTTCGGGGGCATCATGTCCCTCGGCATTTTCACCCTCTGAAGCCTCCGGATTCTCCTTCCCATCATGATTCTCCTCCACAGTCTCTGGACCCTCCGAATCCTCCTCTTTCCATCTACCAATTTCTCCTCATAATCCCTTCTGATCCCGGGTCTGACCCGACTTCTTCCGCATCCATTGCTTTGGACATCTGCCAGTTCTCCCACTATTTTCGAGACTTTAGTCCTCACTCCTCCTCTTGATTTTCCACTTCCTCTGTAGACTATTCCATGTGATCAGGGTCTCCACACCTTAGCGAGGGAGTTCTAGCCCTCGCCTCTCTTCCTTTTCTCCTTATTTGTTTGAGTCTGGTCTAGGCACTGCTCCTTCTTGTTAAGCCACTTCAAACCTTTCCTTTTATCTATCACTTGAGGACAAATCTCATGACAATCAAGATCGCCAGTATACACTTAAGCAGGTTATCACGCCAACTAGTATGCAGATAAGACAATTCAAATGTAGAATAGTAGATCGTAAGAAACGAATCTCCAAATATAGTAAAAGATGATTGAATTTCAGCAATATCAAGACAGCAAACAATCTCAGTTAACAATCAGCTCAATATCTAGGTACGGTACTGTGGCGGAGGCTAGACTCACACAAGAGGTGGAAGTCCAGATAGGCGTGACCTATCCTTTCAACCAAGCCTTTTGATATACCTACTGGATGAAGGACTTAATCAGGAATATTAGATGACTATGTTAAATGACTGAAAACATGCTTTCTATTTAGCGCTCCTAAGTATTCATCTAGACGGTAAGCAAAAAGAAGCTGTACACACACAGTAGCAAAATTCAATGGCATAGGAGAAGAGAATTTTTAGGTGGTTTGATCTTAATCTTGAGATCTACGTCCACCCCTTACTCAATTGCGTAAGGCTTACCGTTGACTTACAGCTTGTCCAGCTGATCCATAGCTTTGGGGATAAAAATTCCTCCAATATGCTGAGCATTACAGCTTAGCTATCCGCTGATACACACCTTACAGATCCGCTGACACACAGCTTATAAACGATATCAAAAGCAAAAGTAAAAAGAAGACAGTAAGGAAAGGAAACCTGTAGCTCACTACGGAGCAGATTAACTCTGGATCTGATCCAGAAGTTAAGACAATCAAACTTCCCTCAAGCACTCTTCACGCTCAAACGATCTTCAGCAATATGGTACTCTATTTTTCTATCCTCTCTCAGTAGCAGACTCTTCCTCTCTCGATCTCCTCTCAAGCTCTTCTCTCTCCAAATGCCTCTAATATCTCACGCTTCAAGCTTTTTCACCTAATCTGTTCTTATTCTTCCCATTCTCATCTCATATTTATAGGCACAGGCTGAGCCAGATAGTTCCCTCGTTTTTGAATTTTGGGCTTGTGGAAGCCATATTCCCGCTCACTTGACTAATTCAGATCTCGTACTATATTGGACCACATGTCAAGAATTGATGTTAACATTCCACGTGTCAAAGTACCAGATCTACTTTCTACCTTGGATCTCATGCACTCTTTAGTTGAGCCTTGAGCCACGTGACTGAAGTGAAAAGAAATCTTCCTGTCGTTTATGAGTTCATTGCTGGGTCCTCCAGTGACTTAAACCTGTCAACAAAGAGAAGACATTTAGTCAAACACCTGGTCATCATAAGTAGATAGTCAATGTGCGTTGACCTTATTGCACAACACATATATGCTTAGACCTAATGTGAACATATGCATCGACCTTGATACGTGAATGTGTACTGACTTGTGAATGTGTACAGACTTGACTTGCTTAAGTCTTTATGCATGTTCTGATATGAACAAATGTGCTTTGAAGTATTGATGCAGATATGAAGATCTGTACAGACCTTACACGTGTGTATGAATGCATGCACAGACTTTATAAAACATGCACAGACCTTACAATGCATGACTTCTACATGTGCATCGACCTCAGAGTACGAGATAATATATGCATCGACCTTAGAATGTTGCACTGACAATTTACGCCGACCTTATGTGATGGTGCTCAGACTTCATGCTTTACAGATGAAAATGTGCACCGACGATATGTGAAGGTGCTCAGACTTCATGCTTTACAAATAAAAATGTGCACCAACCTTATATGTATGAATAGTAACTAGCGTCGACCTTAGTGAGATCAAGGCGGATGTGCTCTGAGCTTGAACACGCATAAACAGTAACATGCTCTAACCCTCTATGTGCACTATAGAAGACAAGCGTCGACCTTAGTATGATCAAGACGGATGTGCTCCGACCTTGAATATGCATGAACAGTAATGTGCTATGATTTTCTATATGCATGAATAGTAATGTGCTCTGACCTTACGGTCACATGTGCACAGACCTCCTATATGCACAAGGAGTGTGCATCGACCTTACATGAATGTGCATTGACTTTGAGTGTGCTCAGACCTAATATATGCTTTGACCTTATGAGTAGAGCAAACAAAATGAGCATCAACCTAGTTCTATGCATTATGAAAATGCATCAATCTGAAAATGCACATATCATGCAAATGATTATGATGACATCATTAAATCTAATGCACAAAAATCAATGCACAACAATCAAACTTTATTAATGCACAGTGCAATGATCAAATGCATAACCAAATGCATACTGCATCTTTATTCAATTTATCATGCAAACACATGATGACTTATAGTGTTTGCTATCATTAAAACCATAAGGGCACAACAGAGAGGAGGCTAGGGGCAGCAGGCTTCACTCGTACGAAGGGAGAGAGACCAGCGACGGCGGTTGTGGTAGGGAGAGAAGAGAGCAAGAGAGAGGGGCAGTGGCGAGGGCAAACATGTAGATGGAGAGAGAGAGACCTCAGAGGGGGAGAGAAGTCCGGAGAGGAGGGAGGGGAACGTGTATGGTGTGTGAAAAGGAGAGGGAGACGGAGGTGGTGCATGTGGTTGATAGGTGCAGTGGTTGCGGAGAATGGCAGGGTGCCGGTGGAGGGTGTGGGATGACGACGGTGAGGTAGAGGATGACGGGCAAGCATAGAGAGAGAGAGAGGAGGTAGAGAGCAATAGCAAGGAGGGGATCGTGACAACGGTGCAGAGAGAGGGGGCCGAAGCAGATGACTATGGCCGGGGTGGGGGTTTGGTAGAGAGAGAGAGCGTGCGTGGGAGAGAAGAGGGTGTGGAGGGAGTTAGCAAGTGATGCCGGCTGAGGGGGTAGGTGACGCCGCGATGGGGTGCTGGACGCGTGTGTGTAGGGAGAGGAGGAGACGCTGTCAGAGGGTGTGTATGGGTGAGTGTGTGCGTGTAGTGAAGAGAGGGAGAGGGTGAGAGAGGAGAGGGAGAGGGAGAGAGAGGGGAGGAGGGAGATCTGACGAGGGGAGGCAGTGAGAAGAGATATGGATCCCCCCGGGAGGAAGAAGATGATCCTTTTTAAGTGGGAGAGGGAGGTGTGTTTTTTTTTGTAGGAGTTAAAGGGATAGGCCCAGCTTTTAATTTTCATAAATTTTGGTGTCCCAAGCCCATTATCACACAACAATAGCCACTGTGAGCCCCTGAAGGTCTATTTTCTTGTAGTGTTCTCCTGACCCCAAAACCCAAAATGGGAGGAGAAAGGAGCGAGAAACCTCACTCAATCGGATGAAACCGTCTCACGCCCTAAAAACATGATTTTTAACTCCCAGCACGAAATAAACCCACTCGGCTCACCACGGCCTACCAAAATCACGGGAAAAGAAGTACAGGGGTTAAGGAACCACCCCCCACCTCCACCGAAGATTTTGTGCACCGTGGACGTCGTTCCACGGGAAAACACCCACGAAACCCCCGCCGGTTCACGAATGTGCACCTGAGCTTCCTCGCACCACCACGCCTCGATCCTCGACCCGTCCTCACCGCCCCTCACCCCACGAACCTCACCGCCTCGCCCCCGTCCACCTCCGTCGGATGTCAGAGAAGAGAGGGAGAGAGGAGAGAGCGTGAGAAGAGAGAGAGGGAGAGAGTGAGAAATGAGAGGAGAGAGAGGGGGTGGGTTTTAAATAGAAAATCTACGCGGAAATTCCACGATCCAAAAAATGTAAAATGGGAAAAAATACTCCCCATGATCTTCGGAAGACACATAACGTGTTGGTAACGTCCCAGAGTCGGACAACACATCGATTCACTCTATACGGAGTTCTGAAGGTCCGACAGGTAAAAACATGCGTAAAGCCCAAAACACACACTGGGACTCACCACGACACTCTGAACTCATGGATCCTGATCCAGAACAACGAAAAAAATTTTGGGGCAGAATCTGGGATGTTACAGTCCTCCCCTCCTTATAGAAATTTCATCCACAAAATTTGAGGCAACCACAACAACAAGGGGAAGAACATCACACCCGACTGGCGACGCTCCCAGAGCTCCAGCCAGACCTTAATACTCGCTAGAATACAAATCCTGAGGGACGTAGCAAGACATTGAACACAACAACATGCCTCGCTCAACACATAGCACTCATCGATTATCAGAGCAGGCATACCCAAGAAGGTACAAGTGTGGCATCACCTCAGCCACAACGAAAATCTAATCGTGGCATCGGTGCCACCATCTTGCTCACCGAGGAAACACAATCCTCATTGTAAGAAACAGCCACTGATAAAAAACCTCATGCTCGATGAACCAATCAGACGTCAGCTTCACCACTAGCTGACTGGTCTCACGCCCTGCACCAGGGACGACCATCACTGAGCTTCGACCAACTCACACAGTCATCACGGCTGACCGCTACAACTCCGTCGGCTTTGCACCATGAACCATCCCATACCTGGAAAGCCGAATGCCAAATAACCGCACGTGACCAACTCTATCAAAATTCAAAGTTTGACAAAGCCAGGATCCCATTCCAGGAAATGGCATATCATGTAAATGGCCAAAGGCCTCACTTGCACATGACTCTCACCATTCTCGACTCGCTACAATCAGCATCTTCTGTTTGTGAAAGATCATCCGCTGGTCACCAGCTATTCATCAACGGGAAACCTCCGCTTGCCCTACTTCTTCCTTCTTTCCTGGTCCACCACCAGATCCGAAGGGAGCATTACAACTCTCAAGGCCATCCGCTGACTCTCGCACAGACCATCACTGCATCACGAGCCGAACTTCACTCAGACGCCACATCTGATCTTAATCCTCTCGCCAACTCTACCCTCCTAGGGGAGTGTGACGAAACCAAATGATAAGATTCTGAATCCTCGGTCCTCACATCACTTGACTTAGACTTACAGGGAAATCCTCCCATGCTGGTCATAAGACCAAGGACCACCATCCAATGCCAACGTCCTTCCAGGGACCTCGCACACAGATACCGTCCATCATCCTGTCTCATCAAATCCTATGGCAAACCAGCCTAAAAATCGTCTCTAGCAGGTGTAGCTCTCCACCTACCCCCTAGGTGGGTCGAGCAAGCCACTGTAGCTCTCCACCCAACTCCAGGTGGGTCGGCACATACGTGCCTAGGAAGCTACGATCAGTGGGGGTCACCACAGAAGTGACTCTCGGTGGAAACCACCAGAATAAGGACAGGCCATGCACAGGCCCTGTCACGTCCAACTCGGAAGACAGGTGGCACCATGCCACCGGACTCTAGGCAGTCCATTAAAACCTATTAAACCAATGGTCCTTGAGTCACAGGACTTAGGGTCAAGACCGTTGTACAAGGACAGCTCCAAGCCATCAATCTGGCCTATCCCTAGGTCAGAAACCACAATAATAGAATGCTCAAGGCGGCTCGTGACCGCCGAGAGCAATCCCTTCCAAAGGGAAGTGAAGAAAACCTTCCAGCCCCAGCCTGGGCAATTGGACTCACAGTCCACAGGCCATACGCACGGCCCACATGGAAATCGCGATCCAAAGAAGCTACTGACGTGTAGGAATAGCCCACCACACTCATGTCAACCCATGGTGACTCGATCTAGCGAAAGAACTAAAGCTCGGAACACGGAGGGTCACCGGGGACCCTAAAACCCACGGGCACACTAATCGAGATAAAATGGTACCTCCAGACACCCAAAAATATGGTCACGATATCCACAGGGTGTCCAAGACATTCACGGGGCCAAAGGTAGGTCATTGGGTCTCAACCAGACCGACCGGAGGCCAAAATGGGCCAAAACCCTGCATTTTGGTCGATCAACCCTGTTGGGTCGGTCGACCAATAGGGTCGGTCGATCGGGCCCAACTAGTCTGTCGACCGAAATGCAACCAATGCCACGATTCTGAGCTAATCATCCAATGCTCTTCTCAAATCCTCGAAGATCCACCCGCAGCAACCAATGCCACGATCTTGAGCTAACGGGTCATAAGCCCACGGCTTCCATTGCGCACTCCGATCCACATGCACAGGCACCATAGCAACGACTCGGGATCTGCCATCCCGAGGATCCTCAACTTGGATGGCTAACTACAGAAAATAAGGTGAGAAAAACTCAATTACCTCGAACCCAGAGCACAGATTCTCTCCCTTAATCTGGCATACTCTGTGATTCTGTAGGCTCCGATCCAACACATCGAGAATCACAACATCAGCAAAGGATCTTCACGAGCACTGCCCAAATAGCACACATCCTTTCGGAACAATGGCAACACCCTCAAGCATCAAGGGAATGGGCAACGCTTCTCGATTCATTCACCCCCCCCTCTGAATCCAGGTCTATCAACCCAACACCTTGAGGTGCCACTCTAGTCATCGGCCCCTTTCTGTTGTCATCACGATGGGCCGGGGGTGGTGGAAGCTGAGGTCGGGGAAGGAGGGGCTGCTGGTGCCGAGGGGCAGGGGCAGGTGCATTGGGTCAAACAGGAAAGTCCCTCGGAGGGGGAGGATGGGGCTGAGGAGTAGTGGGGTCTTGGCGAATGGGTTCCTGTGGACGAGCCACTGGTCCCCGAGGATATGGCCCCAGCACAGTACAAGGATCTGACCTACAATGATATGTAGGTGCCGATCACTGGACCGAAGCGAACTCAGACTCGAACTGCTCCAACACGAGAGTGACCTATTAAGCCACCTCCAGGGTCGTCATATGGCGGTGAAATAACTCGTACTGATAATGTAGCTGTAGACCCCGACGGAAGTGAGAGATGGTCATGGCGCTCTCTTCCGTGATGCCACATCGTAAGAAGTACTCATCAAAATCGGCGATGTACTCCATCACAGTCCAATCCCCTTAGCTGAGACCCTGCCACCTATCAATAAGCCTCTGATGGTATGTGGCGGGAATGCACTTTTGCCTAAGCTTTACCTTCATGTCATCCCATGTCTCAACCTGGGGTTGATGTCGCTACATCACTAGGCTCTCCATGTTCCTCCAATATGTCTGCACCTTTCCTAGAAACTTCATCTTAGCAAATCGGACTCTTCGGTGGTCCGTCATCCTGTACCACTCGAAGTAGCGATCCATGCCCACCTCCCAATCAAGATAAACCTTAGGGTCCAAGGACCCATCAAAGGTGGGAGGATCCGCACACATGGATCTAAGGAGGCGATCATCCTCGTCATCCCTATTGGGCCGATAGCCACGCCGGGCACCGCCATAGCCCTCAACCTCATTATCAGACCCAAAATCATCAAACTCCTGAATACGTGGTCTCCGATCATCGGCCCTAGGGGGTACGGGCCGTGGAGCAGGCTCAAGTGGGCCTTGGGCCTGCCCGGGGGCATCTCCATGTGGAGCTCGACCCGAGTTGAGCTGTCCAACCAAACCTTGGACGGTCCAGTCAGAAGCCTCCATCTGGTCCTCCATGGCCTTCATCCGGCCCTCCATGAATGCAGTATGATCTCTAAGGTTCTTATCGGATTGATCTATCCTATCCATGAGGGCCTACATCATGTCCTGAAGGGAAAGGTCACTAGGACCACCATGCCTTGGGTCTGCCATAGGGACAAGGGGCTGGTAATTGGTACCACATCGAGAGGGCATGCAAGACTCTAAGGACAAGGGGGGTGACTCTATGGGGGTCTCGACACAACTCTAAACAACAATGTAAGTGGTGGAATGCGGACTCAACTGCACCCTAGACAAACTTAAGGCTCTGATACCAAATTTGATGCAGGACGCTATGCGAACTAGGACTCTAAGTGAAGACATGACTAAGGGGACAACTAAACAAGCAATGACACAATATATAAAGTAGCGTGACTTAATCACCTATGACTCCAAAGAGAGTAATTACTCCAAATAACAAGTAACTCAAGTTCGTAATCGTCCCCAAGTGAGGGAAGCGTGTCGATCCGCACGGTTGATGAACCTGCCGCGTTTGGGGAAGGCAACTCCACACTCGTGACTCGGACGAGTCACGGGATGATCACACTCTCTCACCGCAGCAGTGATATGTGTATGAACAAGCTAGGATCCTAACGAACACACAAGCAGCGGCTAAAGAGTGTATACTAGACTAGCAAGCTAACCAAGCAAGGAAGTGGACACGTACCTCCACGCTCAGAACGTGGGGAAGATGCCCGGCCAAATCAAACAAACCCAGGTGCAAAAGCTAAATAGGCACAATCCAAAATACTACCCACTCCTCGCAGGGAGGTAAAAGGCTACACAGTGAATCCGGGGACGTGCGAAGTGGGGTGACGGGCTGCGAGTGGATGACGTGCGGCAACTCCCACGTGCTGCGAACTGGTACGGTGTGGAACCAGTAGTAAGGACGATGCATCACAGAGCCCGAGGATGATGCACAGATCCCTAAAGGCATGCAGTAGTGGATGACGATCCTCCTGGAAGAAGATGGAAGCCGACTGTGCCGGCTAGAACCTCCGGTGTAGTCACGAATGGCAGGCAGACTGCTGGCCGGTCAGCGCAGGCACGGGTGTCCAGCACCAAGGGAGGCCTAGAAGATAGACCTCTGGACGTCCTCTGAACACAAAACTCAATAGGGACTTAGGCGGGGATGTCCCTGATATGTCGGGGCAAGGAGGGTCTCAGAAGATGACCGTGGTAGCCGGGGCAATGCCGAAAGCCTGCACCTGTGCAATCTGGCCTGTTTGCAGGTTGCAGGATAGATAGGGAAAGAACAGCGTGGCGCGGGGGCTTCCCGGTGGATTTTAGGGTGGGGTTTTCTCTGGACGATGGGGATTGTACGTGGGAAGAGGGAGGATAAGTGGCGAGGACACTGACAGTGGAAGTTTTGGCTGTGGGGAGTGGCATACGGCGAGGGTCTATTCTGTAGAGCAGTGCAGGTAGACTGGGTAGTAGGGATGGTGGAGGGGATTAGGCAGGGAAAACGGGCTCAGAACAGCACGAAATTTTAATGGTGGGTTTTCTATGATATGGGGAGAGTGTGTATTGATTTTCAGGGCATTTGGATAAGGTTTTGGGGGCTGGAAGGTCTTTGTAGATGGGCACTGTCCCTACAGGACTACACAGGGGTAGTCTGCGTGGGAAAAAGGGCTCAAAATGGAATTTTAGACACAGATGGAATTTTGGGGTGAAATTTGGTTTGGGATGAGGAGAGACATGGGGGAAGGTGCAGTAAAAATTTTAGGTCGAACTGAGAAGAGGAAGGGGGTGGACCGACCTAATTTCCATGTTTCTGTCCTGCAAGCAGACACACTGGGCGCTCCCGGGGTAGCAGGGTACCAAGTCGCCTCCACACTGCAACACGGGCACCACGAGGAACTACAGACTCTGCTGGATGTCGAGGAGGTCGCCTCCTATCAATTCCAGTAGTAGGAACTCCGAGGAAGATGTCTTGGGCATCACACCCAAGGAGAAGAGAAGAGAGGAAGGACCATATTTGATTTTTTTTCTTTGGATTTTGACATATTTGATTTTTTTTTTAGATTTTGACAATATTTATTTTTTTTGAATTTCACATAAGGCTATCCGCAGCATCTAAAGACGGGCTCAAGCTACTGGCTAGGGGTCGTCGCTCCCCCTTTCACTAAAGACATTCCTTGAGTAGGGCATCCATTTGAGGGTGGCTCACCACAATCGACCGCCTCTAAAGAACGGTGCCCCTACGAAGGCCATACCTGAAATACAACCCAGCCTAAGAGGGAGAAATAGAAGAAAATGGGGGATAAACTTTGTGCAGGATGGGAGATATCAAGATTGGAATTCCTTCCAGGGAACAACCCCTCGAAGAGATAGTCTGTTGCGCCGGGACTTTGTGTCTTTGATTTTTAAACCCATAGGCACGCATATGATCGGGCTCATGACGTCTTGCGGGGCTTCGCCACTCTTGCCATGCCTTTGCTTTCATAATTTTACTATTAATTTTTATTTAAACTTTGATTTTTGATAGCCATTATTGGCTAGATATTGCAATGAAGCTCACTTTTGAGGGTCAAGACTGCCCCTATTTGAGACTTCTCCTGTATTGGGGCGCACCTAGGTTAGTCATCTCATCCATTAATCTCTTGCCCATGCACTCGGCTGAGTAGGGAAAAGAAAAGGTCTTTGTGCATACCCAGAGTATGGCCATAGCAGCAACGATGTGGCCTTAGAGGAGATCGGCTGTGGCTAGCCGTGAAGTGTGTGAAAAACCCATGGCAAAAGGGTCACCCTCAACAATCGGGGAAAGAACTCAGACTGCTAGCATAGAGCTATCACCAGTCTAAGGGTGCTACAGAAGCAAACTTATCATTTTTTTGACTAAACTAATTAAAACCTACTGAGCCACTCAAACGTGTTGAGGAAATAGCATTATGATAAAAGAAATAATAACAATGATAGCATGTTCTTGCATAAAAACAAAGATACCTTGCGAATCCATGGCATGAAAGCAACATCCTAAAGCGATCTTAATCAACGAGCTTTGAGGAGTGCATGTAGCTTTGTATTCCTTACTTGATAGGAGCGAGAAGGGAGAGGATAGCCAAGGCTTTAAAAGATTCCATGACATGGAGGAGTGGCAGACACCAAACTGGACGAAGAAGGATAAAAAGAAAAAGAGACAAGGGCTAGAATCCCCTTGTTAGGGCGTAGAGACCCTGATAATAAGGAACCAGATACAGAAGAAATGGAGACTAACTTAGATCAAGGCAGGCTAAAGCCTCAAAAATAGTAAGAAAAAGGGCAAGATTCTTGAAAGGGTGAAGAGGAGTGAGTAGAAAGAGGAGAAGAAGAATCATCCGACGCAATCAGAGAAGAGGAATGATAATCACCGGATGGGATTGGGGAAGAAGAATTAGAATCACCTGACAGGGTCAGGGAAGAAGAACCATAGACACCCGACAGGGTCGGGGAAGAAGAACGAGAATCACCCGACAGGGTCGGGGAAGGAGAATTAGAACCCAAAGATATCGGAGGAGGAGATGTCCCGAGATCGGGATGAAAGGACATAGCCCGAGGCCTAGAATTGTGAGAGGAGGGAAAATCTAGGGGATCCAGAGAAAAAGGAGAGGAATGGGGACGCACTAACCTAGGAAGGGAGGAGAAAATGATGGGAACAAGATCAGATGGAGGAAGGTACACCACCTGAGGGTGGGAACTAAGTAGAAGGAAAGATGAATGAAAAGAAGGGGAAGGAGAAGTGGACCCCTGAATACACAACATGTGGCCTTTAAACTTGGGTCGCCGCCTCTTCTCGGCTGAAACATCTTGAACACATGCCCGCCTAGCGTGGGCTCGGACCTCTAGCCTTCTTAATCTATAACATCTTCTCAAATAACGGGCCTATCTAGTAGATGACCTAACCCGGTTATGAACATGTAGCTTCATCGGGGTGGTTGCACCTAGATACCCGGTGCTAACAGTATGTGGACATTCTTGGATAGATAACCCCTCAAAATGTTGAACATCATGGAACCACGGAGTCTTGTTTCTTGGCACAAGCAGCATGAGGTTTGGCAACTCCACTCGGTAATCGGGCTTGAAGCACAACTCCATTGATAGAAGAGAAGGACGGAACTGAGGGAGAGTAATGCACGACGTTGACATAGTCAGCGTATCAATAAAGTGAGGGAGGTCGCATAAAGAGTGTAGAATGTCTTGCAAAATACTGGAGATACGTCCAATTGTCCCTTGAATATAGAATTCATAATCTGCTTGACGGTCGTAAGAGTTAGCACCATGTGGGTAGAGAACCCCACTCGGCTAGTGAACTGAACTGCTATAGAGCGAGAAAAAATAACAGCATCAATGGTAAGACCCCCGGTGAGCAAGGAGACTGCCATCGGTCTCGCTTGAGAAGAAATTGGCACCAATGTAAGGGAACTCCTCTTGACAACCGCCATAGACAATATGGGCTTATCATCCCCGTAATAGTCAGGGACCAGGACACGGATTGGCATCCAACAGATGAAATCTTGGAACTTGAAATGCATAACCGGCACTAAACCATCCTGACTCGGCTCATTGTCTCCATGGGGACCAGACCTAAGGGGCACCAAAGACAATGCACATCCACTCAGCGGGGTGCAAGTAGGTGGAAAAGAAATGGATGTAAAAGGCTTGGAGGGCATAGAGGCTTCTATGATGGGGATGGTGATGTCAAGTGATGGCAAAGGCAATGTGGTGATGATAGGATCGGGTGAAGGTGAAGGTGAAAGTGGAGCTTGCTCAGGCTCACGCGGCGAGAAAGATGGAGGAGAGGGCAGAGACGGTAAAGGCAATGGAGATGTAGGCGATGGTCGTGATGCGGGCAATGGGGGTACTGTTGGTGGTGGAGATGGTGGAGAGGATGAAGGCAAAGTTGAAGGCCATGGGGCCCAACGTCGGCGTATTGACACAATATGTTGCGCGACGTTGCGGGTAGAAGTGGTAGTGGACGAAGTGATGGAAGTGGTGGTACTGGCCTGAGCAAGGGCTTGGGTTTATGGAGATTGCGGTGACGGGGTAGGAGACGGTGAAGGTAATGGAGTAGGTGGAGATGGAGATGGCAATGGGGTAGACGCTGCCAGCTGGTACCTTCGTCGAGCTTCCCCTGACTTTCTGGGTACGTCTTTCTTTTCTATCGGCTATACTGTTAGACTACTTGTCTTTCCCTTGGACTGGACTCTGGTATAATTATTAAATATAAAATATTAATTAAAAAGTAATTTTATTTCTACTACTTTAGCAAATCGATCTAATGAAATTTAATTGCTTACTGTAATATCTCTGTGGCTTCAATGTACTACACAATAATCCTTTTTTCCCTTCGGAGCTTTACAGCTCTTGGGAGGCTTCGCGGGTTCCAAGCGTTATCAGGTCTGCTCGGTAGTCCTATCAGGTATATCCGGTATCCAGGATCTAGGTCGTCACAGTCACGATGTTAATTACATCTCCCGGAGGAGAGAACATCCTTGATTAGTCGCCAGGAAAAAAGGCCCTAAAGCCTAAGATTAGCATTAATGAGAAGAGTGAATGAAAATCTTGAATTATGTTAAAAGCTCTATGTTAGGGGTGTGAGTATTTAAATCATGTTGGTCACTCATTGACCATTTCATGTTCGGATGGAAGTCTGTGTTGAAAGTGTGATGAAGACAAAGATAAAACCCGTGCAAGTGTCTGTCAAGTGTACGGTAAGTTTGATAAGAGAGCGACATTAGATCCCAGTGAAGACGGGTCAGGTTTCAGGGGGTAATGGCCCAAAACAAGGTCGAGGCATGACCATGACGGGGATGGTCCCCAAGGTCTAAGCCCAACTTGTGAGAGCATCATGAATATTTCCTTGTCCAGGGTCCAGGGGAGATGAGGTCTCCGAAATGCTCATCAATATGTGCATGTTTTACATCTTTTTATCTTATTAGTTTTAATGCCGCTTGAATGTTGGTTTTATTCCATTTACATGTTCTTTATCATTCTCTCTTTTTTATTCAAATCGCGTTATAATGGCCCTTTTCTTGTTATTTATTATTTATCTCCCTTTTATTATTATTGATTATTATTATTATTTTATCACCCAGCCCAAGATTAGGTTGACTCTACCTAGGGCACCCTGCCTGAGGCTGGGTCGACTTTGCCTAAGGCGGAGTCGACTTAGCCTAAGGGCCAAGGCGCGTTGTTGTCTTCCATATCCTTTTTTTCCTTTTTTTTTGATGAAGGGGAGTTACCGAACTCATAAGATCAGTCGATTGATCCTCCCAGAAAGGGGAATGCTTGCTAAAGGGGTCGATGTAGCCATGTGGTACGTCGACTCCACCCTGGTCGGTCGATCGAAAATGTAATTCGGTAGACTGAGCTTCCTGTCAGTTGTTTTTTTGTTCATTCAATGATCTTCACCTGTGAGTAAAAAAAAGGAAAATGCATATCTATGCACATGCACATGGGAGGGGTTTAATTGCATATTCGAAAAAGATGATCTTCGATATGTGGCAGAGTATTTCACTCACACATGGTGACGACTTTCAGTCGAGCGTAACCCGACCTTCTGCTGGTCACCATTTTATATACTAGGAGATCGTGGCATACAAGCATACAGAAAATGCAATGTGCATGGGATTTAGTTTATATCAGTAAGGGGATATGAGACCTAAGGTGCATGCAGAAGATTATGCATGCCACGCTTAACTCGGCAGCAAATGCAGGGAAGTTCCCCCCTTTATTTCTGCTCATGAAAGGCCAGCAGGTTCTTGTATGCAGATTTTCAATGCATGTCAGGCACGTTCAAACTTTTAAAAAATGTTGGGAATTTGTGTAGGCTTTATCCATATATGATGCTTTGAACACACGACCTTGGCTCTCTCCTGCTCAGGAAGTGAGCATTGTGGCAATCCTCGATAGTCCATTGGTCCTTTAATTCATGTGTTCTATTTATTCATCCATGTCTTTATGGTTAAAATTCTTTATTCCTTTATTTCTTTTATTAATTGCATTCTTGTTGGAAATTTGGCAGCACCTCCCTAGGACCCGAGATGATCGGAGGGTGTCAAGCAAATACTCATCCATAGTCATCCGAGATGGTCCCAAAATTGTATGGATGCATACAGAAGAGACAACATCTGAAACAATCAAGCTGGGGCATGGTGCAAAATCAGGAGAAAAAGAGATTAAAGCATGAAGGGGCCACTAGTTAAGCCCAACGAAGGAGCCACCGGTTAATTGCCCATTGAAGAGGCCACCTTTTAAGCCCAATGACGGGGCCACGGGTTAATTGCCCATGAGGGCCATTGGTTAAATGCCCATGAGGGCTACCAGTTAAGCTTTAGGGGAATCCAACCGGTTAAGGAAAGAGGCCACCAGTTAAGTTGGTTTGCCACTAATTAAGTAGGCCACCGGTTAAGGCCATGAGAGGAATTCCCATCGTTTAATGCAAAAGCCACACTGGTTAAGGTCATAGAAAGGGGGATGCAAGCCCTACTGAAAAGAGGAAAGGGAGTTGTATGTTCTCCCATACTTGATATATGGCAAACCGACCATAATAGGTTTGAGGAAAGTTCAGAGGGGGTGAGCCTTAAGGGTCGGAGCTCAGGGCCATACTCATTGCACTGAGTAAACCTTGAGTCACTCCCAAGGGGGCACATTAAGGTGGAAAATGGCTGCAATAAGCCTGAAGAAGCCTCAGAGGTAAAGGGCTCTAGGAGTCTGGGCATGGAGCCATACCCATTGCATTGGGCAAACACCGAGCCACTCCTTGGAGAGGCCCTCTCATGCGTCCATGCTGAGAACTCCGAAGGCCTATTTTTACAGGGCAAAGACTACGAACACAAAAGAAAAGCAGACCTATCGAAAGAATGAAAACACCCTCAGAGCTGAGCAGCAAGAAACGAAGAAGGATGACTAGCATGGGAGAGGGAGCAAGAAGAGGCACACAACATATCCCAGTTGTTCTGAACTATCCTTTTATTCCTTGTAAGAGGGCAAACAACGAAGGAGAGGCATACATTGTATCAAAAGAAAAGGAGAAACGAAGAAGAGGAAATACAATAGAGGGAAGGGGATGGAGCATTGGCTCCCCCTTCCCTATTCCCCTGCTACCTCTCACCTTACACTCCCAATTTTCTTCAAAGACCCCTCCTCTTCTACTTTGCACTCGCGTAGGCTCACTTCACACATGGCTTTTTTCTTTTCCTCTGTGGAGGCTCCCGGGAGTGAGGTAACAAAATAACGGAGGAGATATGACTCCTCTAGTGCCAAATCCCCCATAGTGGTCATGTAGTATGCCAAATGCTCAAGGGGAGAGCCTTGCCCATTAAGCTTCTGCAGCTTCGGGACTTTCAGACAATCCGGGGGCAACCTCTTGAATTGATGGTGGAAAGGGTATGGCACACTGTATAAGTCGATAGATGTAATACCCTCGCCATGTTGACCAAATTTGGCTTCCACGATCCTTTCAATCATTTGTTTTTGAGCTATCACGCTCTCAGGCGCTTATGTATTTGAAGACCGCACATTAACCTCTTCCTATGGGGCCTCAACTTCCACCACCGTTGGGATCTTCACAGCAGTGAACGGGGTGTTGGCAGCTGTCGATCTCCCCAGAGAGGATTGCTCGGCCGCCTGCAATGTCACAGGAGTTTGAAGTGGCGCTTCCCGTTCCCGCAGTATCCCTTGCAAGAGGGTTTTCAATTCTCGATTTTCACACCGTAACTCTTCCAATGTGATATCCTAAATGTTTTCACCCAGCTCATCTTCTGGTACTGGGTTTTGTCTTCCTTGAGCACTACAGATCTCTTCTGGTGCTCCTTCAACCTGTTCATGCCCCTGCTGTGATGATGAGGCAGCAACCGAGCGCGAGTTCTTCAAAAGCGCCAAGGGCTCATTGAGTTCCTCACAGGCATCCTCCAGCTGATTGCCAGTTGTGTAACAGGCGAACACTTTGACAATGTCTTTAGTTTTATGCACCACCCTTTCTTTTGGGGCGGTTGAGTCTCTAAGTGAACTGGTGCTCCCAGTCTGTCAAAAATAGAAACTTGGGGCATCGTAGTCTCTCCTCGATATTTGTTCTTGTTTTGGGTTGACCTCAAAGTTGGTGGATATTGGGGTTTTCCATGAACCCCTCTGTGTTTTTGCCCCCACGGACGGGAGGCTGGAAGCTTCGCGAACGTCAACGTCCCTACCTGGTGAAGGTCAGGCATCTAGATAGGCCTGCTCACCCTGATCTTTTTGAGAGTGTGGGCCTCCTCTTTACTGACCCACACCTGTTTTAAACGGAGTTGTCACTCCTCTACTGAGTTGCCCCCAGATCTAGGCTTGGGGGAGCTTGGTTTAAATCGGTGCATTTGCTCCCGGCCAGATTTCGGGGCGTCGGATTTTTTCAGGACCACCTTATCTTCCCGAACCTGTCGGAGAAGACTAAAGCGGTTGGATGTGCTAATGGCCAGCACATGCCACACTTGAGGTGTTATCGGCTCATCTCCATCGAGCCAGACTCTGAGATCCCGACAAGAATGATCTTGCCAGAGTTGGCTGCGGCCGCCGCAGGCTTCCTGCCTCTACGGCTACGGCGCTACTTCTTCTAACTAGGAGCAGCAACGACAGAAATGTAATTGACCGAGAGGGCTCGGTTAGCAGCAACAGTATAGGCGAGGGTGGCTTCCTCAGCCGCTGGTACCACCCCCAAAAAGTATGGTGAGCCCACCACGGCAGAGAAGTCCCCAAACAGCAGTGGGGTGGTCAGGTATCCAAACCTGGCATGGGCAGCGACAACCAGCGGGTCGTAAGTAACAGCTGCCATTGCGGACGAAGTCGATTGTTGTGGTCGTTGAGTGTGTCTGCACGACCTTACCTTCCTCTTCCCACCTGAAACAGAGAAAAAAAGGCATCACAACCTTAATAAAGGTGTGGATAATCTTTGGCAGAAAGAAGGGTGGGAATGGTCCTACCGGACGTGCCAGTCTGTTTAACTCACGAAATTTAATAGATAGTTAATTAGGGAGAGGGGGATAAAAAGAGACAAACGTTGTTCAACACATAAGAACGAAAACGTTTGTTTATTAATCATGCGCATAAGAGCCGATTACGGCCTATGAGTTATTTATTGTGGATTGAGTTTATCAGACAATCAGGGTTCGAGTACCAGACAATTCTCCACCGACTGCAGCCGGCGTTTATACATTTGTACAAACCCGAATACCCTTGATTAACTACGAAAGAAAATCCTCGGTTTACACAGAGTTAGTTGTGAAGCTAAAAGGCATTGCCCTATACGACAAGTCATGCAAGTCAATGTCTGATGTTGGGAACGTTTCAGGAGAGACTACGGACTCGACCGACATAGTCAAGGGGACTGATGGTGGACCCCCAGACACACAATCTCAAGGTTTGAGGCTGCTATGTGTTGGAAATTTGACCTTCACGTGGCTAATTAAGTCGCGAACCTCTACGATTATCTCCGCATGACGTGAGGCATGGTGTCTCATGACTCAAACACTCACAAAATTTTGTAAACTCATGCTCACGTGGCCATAAGTATATTTCATAAAGTGTTGTAAAGTATACAAAATATTGCGAGAACATCTCATAAGTATGGACTTGTCGAAAAGTTTTTTTTTATTGTACATGACCCTTTGCTCATAGGCAATTAGGGTTTTGATTGTACATGACCCTTTGCTCATAGGCGATTAGGGTCTAGGGTTTAGTTGTACATGACCCTTTGCTCGTAGGCAATTAGGGTTTTGATGGTACATGACCCTTTGCTCATAGGTAATTGGAGTTTTGATTGTACATAACCCTTTGCTCATAAGCAATCAGGGCTTACACAAGTGTCCTGTCCATACCCAGGGTGTTTACATAATCACATCATAGGACTTTAAAGACTTATCTATGGAGAGAGATTTTCTCGTCTACCCATATGGGTGACACAGTTCACAAAAGGGGTTGTGATGCACATGGGTTTATGACATACCCTTATAGCACAACCACAGAACGAGACTTTCAAACAAAACATAAGCACCAAACACAAGCTCCGCTCCTTTTGCTGCGCTTCGTGTTCTCTTCTCTTCTCCCTGTCCTCATCCCAAATGGACCTCACTGGGGTATTTATAGAGCCTCGAAAGACTCCTGCCAGTTACACCCTCCGTCTGGGCCAAAATAATGGATTTGGGAGTTGATCCGGGCCAAAAACCCACATGTGGGGAAGATGGACCCAGGGCAAAACTCCCACATGGGGTGGACCCGGTCCAACCGGGGTGGACCCGGTCCAAACCCCCCATATGGGGGTGAACCCAGTCCAAACCCCCCATATAGGGGTCATCTAAAGATCAGTCTCTACTGGACCGTGGATCAAATCCTGGCAAGTCAGCTCCTTGAGAGCCACATCTACCATGATTTCTTTTACTGCTTTCAGTCACTGTGTTTTTCCCATCCCTTATTTTTCTTTTTGTCCTTCTTTCAAGCTATTTGTCAGTAGAGCAAGCTGTGTTGCTCGACAGTAGCAGAGGAGGATTCCTCTGGATGGGTTAAGCTGTAAGCCCCAGCAGTTGCAGAGGTGTGGTATCCTCTGGACGGCGAAGCTGTAATGCCCAATAGGTCAAGCTGTGAATCAGCAGATGGCTAAGCTGTATTGCCCAGCGGAAGTAAGCTATGATGCTCAACTGATGTACGCAAGCTGTGAGACCCAGCTGTTAAGTTGTGTATCAGTTGGAAGCCACACTCTGGTTGGAGTGTAGGGTGGACATAGGTCTTCGGACTGAACCACCTAAAAACTCCTTGTCCACTGTGGTTGATTGCTATACTTGTGACTCAGTAGATGAATACTTAGGTCCGATCAATCTGTTCTTCCCATCTTGTGTGTGATCCATCTGGACACCGTGCTTCTGGTTTTAGTCTTGAGTACTCAGGTTGAATTTGCATCTGCTCACGCCCTTACGTGAGCCCGATTGATTGAGTTAGCATCTGCTCACCTGCCTAGTCAAATAAGTTTTGCTATTCAGTTTATCTTTTCGTCTCGTATCTTTCAAAGTGAGCACCAGATCACATAAGGCATCTGTTTGTTTTAATTCTGCATCTTTGATAGTCATAATTTTTATTGGGCGAAAATTTTATAAGGGGATTCATTCAACCCCCCTTCTGAATCTGGGCCTAGCACCGTATCTATTGGTCTCAGAGCGTATATCGATTCCATCATCTGGTATCAGAGCATACCGTCTCGGACTCATTCGACCCTACAGTTGGTATCAGAGCGGGTCTCTATGCATTCAGATCCAACGATCTACAGAGGATTCTACTGTTCTGTGGTGCATTTCTAGAGTGGGTCTGGTCTTTCTATGTTCGGTGCTTTAGTCTCGCTGATTTTGTGTTTTGCTGTACTTTTGTTCGATTCCGGTGGATCTCTCATTCTTTGCTCCTACACTTACAATTGATCAAGTCATTCTTCGATGGCTCATCCACCGATCTTTAAAGGTAATGATTTTGATCTATGGCTGGAGAACCTGCATCGGTATGTAAGGTCAATCGATCCTGACCTTTGGAAGGTAATAACTCATGGTCCACATAAAGTATCAAGAGACAAATCAAAATGGACCAACAAGGAAAAATTGAAAAACTCTGTCAACTCTAGAGCGTTAGACTTGGTAAAGCATCAATTGATAGAGCTCTAATCTCATGTGTCTCATCTTGCAGGTCTGCCAGGGAAATCGTGAACAAACTGAAGAATGGCAACTGTAGAAATATAGATCAATGCATGATGGCTCAAGGGAGTGAATGCAGTAGCAATCAAGATGAAGAACAGGAAAGTGATCAGGTAAACATATTTGAGAACTATACTTTGGATGATTGGATTGTTGCTTACAATGATTTGCTTGAGTCTCATGATCAATTAAGAAAATAGAATAAAAGGATGAAAAAAAATTGATAAAAATGATTCTAATTCGTCATGTGAAAATTGCCTAAAAATAAATCAATCGTATGATGCTTGTTTGTCTGAAGTTCACTCGAACATGAAGCAAATGTGTTTGCTGAAAACTAAAAACCAAGAATTCGCTAATAAAATCTCTGAATTGGAAAACCAGTTAAAAGCCAAAGCTGATGAACATCTATTGAGACTGGAAGAGTTGAAAAAGGTTAATTCTGAACTGAACATGTTGAAAGCTGAGAACACTGAAGTTCAGAGGAACAATGAAAAATTTGAAGCTAAAATAAATAAAGTCAATAGGGAAGCTTCACTTAGTTCCTCTAAAAAATTTGGTTGCAATAAATGTCCCTTCCTAAAAGAGCGTAATGAAGATCTCTATATGGAAAATGAATGGCAGAGTAAGTTAATTGAGTCTCTCAAGGAAGATATTAAAAACCTGTTGGCTGTCAAAATTGATGTCGAACAAAGAGAAGATGAACTAATTGAAAAATTGGATTCAATATCCAGTAATGAAAAATATGGTAAAGAAATTGAGAAATTAAGTGAGGAAAATAAAGAGCTGAAAGAACAGAACAAGAAACTTATGGTGTTGAACACTATCATGTCTGAGAGGTGGCTAGCTATTGAAAAAGGAAAATGCGTGATGAGAGAGGATGAGGGTAATAAAGAAAAAGAACTCACACATGAAATTGAAACATTAAAGAGTCTAAATGCTGAGCTGCATCAGCAAGTTATTTCTTATGAGACTAAGATCATTAGTTATGAAGATAATGTAGCCTTTCTAAATTCTGAAATTTAGAATCTGAAAAGTACCTTGTCAAATTCTGCTGAAGGAAAGAGCAAATATGCTCAGAATTTTGGAACTAAGCTTGAAATTCAAAAGGAAGGTTTGGGTCACCACATGGGCGACAAAAACAAAAGTGAAAATAATTCATCCACCCTCTTTGCAAGTTGTTCTGAGTCCTTTAAAACCCCTCTCTCATCTGTTTCTCAATTCAAGGCTCAGAAAAATAAAAAATAAATAAAAATTGAGAAAAAGAGTAAGAGTTTGAAAAAGAATGTTCAAATGAATAAAATTAAATTTGCCCCTACCTACGCTAAGAATTCTGTTAGCTTTGTGGAATCCAATAGTATAATGCATACTACTTATAAATCTCCCACTCACTCACCTGCATCTGAAAAGAAAGTTTCATGTCATTATTATGGCAAGGTAGGACATACAATGGATGATTGTCGATTAATGATAGAAGATAACTATGCTAGTGAGACACTGCATGTAACACCTCAAATCTTTGGCGGATCTTTATTGGGTCATGCTAGATTTTTATTGGGTTTTTGGATCCTTTTAGAAGAGTTTCGGACTGCTTTTGTAGCTCCCGAGTTGAGAATACTTCACCCCGTTTATCCTTCAGTTCCTCGACTCGTGGACGCTGCAGTTGCATTGTACTCTTCGCCAGGATCATTTTGGCTATTTTTACGGATGTTTAGGCCTTGGTTAGATATTTACGGGTCTAAGTTTTCAATGTGCAGATCTAAGTTCTTAGAGCAGATCCAGCTTTCAAATGGACTAGATCTGAGTTTTTAAAACAAAGCACCTCAAATGAGTTTCAAACATGCTAGGTGTTTCACATGGGAAATACAGCAGATCTAAGCTCACACACTTTTTTTTTGCGGAAGGTCATCACAAGGCCACATTTCATTGAATAGATGCATAAAAAGCCAACATAGAGTACAACAAACAGGGTATAACAATGATGTGTCGTTGTTCTCTCTCTAAACTTCCCTAGCTCTGGGTATCTTTGAGAGGCGGTGAGGTAGTGTTCGGAGATGAGACGGAGGGCGGCCCCGGTTGGGGCTGCCGGATGACACCAGGCACCTCCTCGGATGTGTTTTAGGTGTGCGTCTCCCGGTCATCTTCGTAGGTCTTGCAACATTCAGGTAGGCAGAAGAGGGGCAAATGGCATTGGCGGGGTGCAGAGCCAGCGCAGGTCCTATGCAGAGGTCCTCCGGAATGCTCCGCTGGCTGGTGGTGCCAGATTCACGGGCGGAGGCAGTGCAGCCCCTCTCCCTATGCCTGCTTGGAAGGAGCCCTTAGACCTTGGGGGGCTGACTCCGGAGAGCATCACCCCACATCTGGAGTGGCTTTCCCACTGTTTTTGCTTGTCCCCTCTCCAAGGCAGTCTGGACATTGATAAGCCCAGACACTTTCTGGAGGACCGCTGGAAAATGGGGGCACCAAGGGACGTCCGGAATGTCTTCAAGAACTCCCTCATCATGGTGGTGTCATCAGTGAAAGGGGCGAGGAGTGTGGTGAAGGCTGGAATGCTTGCGATCAAAGGGTCCATCCTTCGAGTCCAGGCGTGGAACCCAGACAGAGGGACCTTCGCCACCCCCTACAGGCAGTCGTGATGGATCAGGCTCTCAAGCATCTTGATCTGGCTATGTGATAATGCGGGAATTAACTTCATGGTCGGCTCCTTTGCTCAATTGGTGGCTGGATCAATCCACTTCATTGTCGAGAGCAGAGTCATCATCGTGGAGGCCCTTGTCTCCATTCCGGCAGTCGGTGCAACGCTGCCAGCGATCTTCACTGCCAATGGGGTGGAGTATGTTGTCAGGGTGTCTTCCCAGCCGACGGAACCAAGGCGGCAGCATGAGACTCAAACGGGACTAGGGTTTCTACCGCCCAGGTCACAGGTGGGAGACAGTGTTTTGGCAGTCAATTCAATTTCAAACCGGCCCACCTCTTTGGACGGCCCGTCAAGGCTGTCGTGTCCCAACTCATTCATGCCCGACCCATAGGTGAAGGGCAAAGAGCCCATTGCCCACCCAGTTAGCCTAGTGGTCCGAATCGGGTGCTCGTCGAGTCTCCAAGTGCCCGATGACTTACTCGGATCCGCGGGGGAGTGGATTTCGGTTTCGCAGAAACCCGATTGTGTCTATCTCTCTCGTCCGAACCTCCCGCCTAATCCCTCTTTCCATCCCCCAGCGGTCTACGGCTCGGCTTATAGCTCCCCTCTGGTGGACCTGATGCAAATCTCCAGCAGCATCCTCCGCCGGCACGCTTGCAGTCCAATGCCCCCCTCCTTGAGATGGACCTAGTCAGTGGGTGATCTACAGTGAGCCTGATCAGTGGCTGAAGATTGGTCAGCCCCATCTGCTGCCCAACCTAGAGAGATCAGTGGCAGGACAAGGGTCGCCGGCGGTGGAGGACCTTGCTGATGGCCATCTTGCGAGAGGACATGCGCCTCTCCCTATCTCCTCCCTAGTCGGGGGGCGGGGCATGCCTTCTCCTCACTCCTTCCATCCGTCGGAAGCAGCGGTGGCCAGACTACCGTCGATTGGCTGGCGTAAGGCCGGTGTTGCTGATGCTGGGAGTGGTGCACAGGGGGGCAGGGCTGGAGTGCCTCTTGCGGCCAGTGTAGGGGTTGTGGGGTTCCTCTCTCCCTGTGGTTGGTGATGTACCAGTAGCCTATCACCTGGGAGTCTGGAGGGTCGTCTGGCCTGGAGCTACAGGTAGTACGTGAAGGGGATGGAGGGGTAGTCGATCTGCTCTTAGACAGGATTGGGCGGAGAGGCAGGGTTTCCTTGAGAATGGAGGAAGTGAGGGAGATGTTGGGGACAGTGGAAAAGATGGTTAGGGAATAGGTGAGAGATGTGGCAAAGAAGGTGGGCATCTCATATGCCGCCATAAAAAAGGATGTGAGTGGGGCCTTATAAAATCAAAAAGAGATAGGGAATGAGTATTAGAGCCCAAGCAAAGGTGGACATGGGAGAAGAGGAGAGTGGGGAGGAGGGACACATCCCAAATTTTTAATAAGAATCGTCTAGTGGAATGTGAGGGAGCTTGGGGGGGTAGAGAAGAAATGGGCGATAAGGGAGCTGGTTAGGAGGTGCGAAATTGATATTCTCTACACCCATGAGAACAAGTGAGGGAGATGGTGTTGCTCTTATAAGGGAGATTGGAGGTAGAAGGTTGTCTATGGGAGTTGCTTCTCCGGTGGTGGGTAGGTCTGGGGAGATCATGATACTTTGGAACCCTTATGAGGTGGAGGTAGGGGTGGATAGGCATGTGAGCAGGTGGTCCATTTCCTTACACTTCAGACAACTGAGGGATGACTTCTCTTGGGACTTCAGCAAGGTGTACGGCCCTCAGTCCAGGGATAAGGAGAGACTTTTATGGGATGACTTGCCGTGTTACCACCTCTCCTCTAGTCAGGCGTGGTGTGTTGGTGGTGACTTCAATGTAGTGGCCGCTCCTTGAGAGAGGATGGGGTCAGCTTTCTCTCATGTGAGATGGAGGACTTTTCAGATTTCATCCAAGAGGCAACTTTGGTAGATGCTGACATGGCGCTTGATCGGTTCACTTGGTTCAACCTACAAGCAAATACTTCTTGCTCTAGGTTGGGTAGATTCCTAGTGTCTGTTGATTAAGAGGACCACTTCCCTGTTGTGCAGGTGCTTCCTCTGGCGAGGTCTACATAAGATGACAAGCCTATCATTCTAAAGACCAGCCGAGTGTTTGATAGACGTCACTGCTTCAGGCTTGAGAAGTTCCGATTTAGAGAGACTAATTTTATGGAGACGAACTCTGGTGCTTGGAATTGTCAGATTAGGTCCACCTCTACTATGGCTTCTTTTGTTAGGAAGCTGCAGCATACGGCACAAGTAGTCAAGGCATGGGGGGAAGATAAAACTCTCCCTAGGAGGGTGGCGAAGGACAGGATCCTACATCAGATCGAGACTAAAGAGTATAGGAGTCCGAGGGATTCCCTGAGGGCACAAATTGATGAGATCCTCTTTAGGGAGAAGATCTATTGAAGGCAGAGATCGAGAGACAGATGCATTAAAGAATGTGACAGAAACACTACTTCTAGCACATTGCTTCAGGGAGAAAGAGGGTCAAAACCATCTCTTGTACTAAGATGGGTGGCCTTTCTATCTCTTTTGAGGAGGATCTCAGGAGGCAAGCCAGAGACTTTTATTCCAGGCTGTTTATTGAGGATGAGCATTATAGGTCGGGCATTTCAGATGGCTTGCTTCCTTGCCTCTCCTCTGAGAAGAAAGATGCTATTTCCCAGAGTTTCTTAGAGGAGGGGGTTCGTCGGGCAATTTTCTCTCTTATTGGGGATAGAGCTCCTGAGCCAGATGACTTCTCTCTGACTTTCTTCCAGAAGTACTAGGGAGTCATCAAGGATAACCTTTTGGCAACAGTGAGGCAGTTCCAAGAGAGGATAGCACATTTGGAAGGAATCAACAAAACCCTTTTAGTGCTTGTCCCTAAGAAGCCAGGTGCACAAGAGTTCCGCGACTTCAGGCCTATCAACCTACGCAATAGCTCTTACAAGATCATCACTAAGGTGCTGATAGTGAGGTTGGTTGGCATGATGAAGAGGTTGATCAGCAACTTCCAGGGAGCTTTCATCAGAAGGAGACATATCCAGAAAAATTTGCTGGTGGCCCACAAGTATTTATTTGCTATGAAGACTCAGCGAAAGAGAGGGTTGATCCTGAAGCTGGACTTCAAGAAGACCTATGACAGAGTTAATTGACAATGTTTGTTTGATGTGCTTGAGAAGAAGAGCTTCAGGGAGAGATGAATTGGTTAGTTCAAGACTTCCATTTCTTCTGTCTCCTTTGCGATCCTTGTGAATGGGAAGTTGTCATCCTTTTTCTATAGTGTGAGAGGGTTCCGTCAGGGTACTCTATGTCCCCCCCCTCTTCGTGTTGGTGGCTAATGTTTTGAGAAAGGTGTGGCAGCGAGTAGAGGCAACTAATATGATCAAGGGGTTTCAAGCTGACAGAGGGGACCTACTCTTTCTCACTCTAGTGTACAAGCGACACCATCCTGTTCCTGGCTGCGGGGGAGTAGCAGCCTGGATCCGGAAGACAATGGCTAGGAAGATTGAGTCCATTCAAGGGAGATTCTTTTGACATAGCAGTGGAGGGAGCTACAAGGGGTTGGCATAACATTGCTTGGGGGAGGGTGACTATGAGCAAGGAAATGGGAGGGTCAAGGATTAAAGATGCGAGGGACTTTAATCTTGCCCTCTTGTGTAAATGGTTGCTGAGGCTGACGACAGGGAAGGATGGATTAGGGCACAAGTGATCCAACAAACATACTATTCCAGAAGGAGAGTGTAAGACTTGGGTCCTATCCATGAGCATAGGACTTCCCCCCTGTGACGTGATATCTTGATTTGTAGGGATTTCATATCCTCCGGCATCAGAATTCGTCCAGAAAAAGACGACCACGGCCTTTTCTGGAAGAACAGATGGTGTGGTGACATCACCTTGGAGGCTTCCCTTGCCTCTTTGCAGTTTAAGATTCCCCCATAGGGACAGTTTCCCAGGCGTTCAACTCCCAACTGTCTGTGGGCACCTGGGCACCAACCTTCAAGAGGGGTCTTAGGGACGATGACGTGGAGCAGCTCTTGGACCTTCTCTTCTTCCTCCTCTCAATTTGTTCTCTGTCACATAGAGAGCATGAATGATATTGGAGGTAAGGAAAGGAGGGTGCTTTCTCGATCAACTCTGTCTACGCTATTATTTCATATGGTGGTGTTCATCATGGTCTCTACTCACAGGTCTGGAGTTCGAAGAGTCCACTGAAGGTGAAGCTACTTACTTGGAGGATCTCTCATGGGAGGTTACCTACTCAGGACAGTCTGAGCCAATTCCTCCTGGGGATCCAATTGGCTTGCTACTTGTGCGGAGTTGATGTTGAGATACTAGATCACCTGGTTGTAGGTTGCTCCTACTCTCGAGGTGTAGAACAAGCTTGCTAGGAGGACTCACAGTGGCGTCAATCAACACAACTAGGTGCACCATCAGATGGAGCATTGGGGAAGGAGCTGAGACTTAGAGATGATAGGACAATGTGGTGGCTCAGTATGCATGCCACCCTTTGGTCATCATGGGAGGAGCGTTACAACCGGGTCTTTAGGAGGGAGTCCAGGTCTATAGAGTCGGTTGTCTCTTTTGTGTATGACAGAGTGAGGGAATGGGTTGAGCTCTGCTGTCATATGAATTCCCTCAACTCTTCTCTTTTTTGTCTTGTTGGAGGGCTAGAGTGTGCCACACTTTCTGTGTGTGACCTTTTGTATAGGGATTTTTAGGATCCCTCTTTTATACTTGTATATCGCATTTTTTAAATACATTAGTGCTACCATCCACTTTCAAAAAAAACTAAACCCTTAAAATCACCAAAAAAAAGAAAACAAAATAAAATACACCAAGATTACTGTCCTCAGCCATTCAGTTCTACTAAGGTAGATAGTAGATGATCCTAACATCATAAGATGAAACACCTCTAAAGATTTTGCCTATGCATAAAGGAGCTTTCCATCAGGTGGATACCATCTACAGTGCACCAATCTTCCATCATTGTATAGCTCTTCTCAAAATGTCAGAAGATTTATTAATATCCCGCCTATATTTGCTAGAATTTCTCTTAACACCAAATAGCACACAACATAGCTGGTTGCAAATCAGGTCATTCATCTCTCTCTCGGCCAAACATCTCTTGAACAGTGGGTTCCTCTTCGACCCAGCGAAGTCTGTGAGGTCAGAGCTCACGTGAACCTAGTGTTGGCACCTACCCTATATTTATATCCAGTGGTCAGATTTGATAACTCTTCCACCACGAAGGACCAGACCATTCATCGCTCACTAACTCACCGGGACGAGTATATTTCAACCATTTTAAGATGTCATTGAACGGCATGTGGCTCCTCCAAGGGATATCCAAGGTTCTGCACAGAATCACCCATTGGATAGTAACGATGACACTTGACCTTTTATATATTTTGCGGAC
Source organism: Amorphophallus titanum (assembly GCA_024336825.1). Lineage (NCBI taxonomy): Eukaryota > Viridiplantae > Streptophyta > Magnoliopsida > Alismatales > Araceae > Amorphophallus > Amorphophallus titanum. Next base: position 4,227,931 of record JANBPO010009260.1, read on the forward strand.
TTAAAGAGGAGAGTGTTGTTTAACTCACAGAAATAAAAAATGAACAAATATTTCTCCTTTTGAAGGAAAAATGCCCATTCGTGATTATTTAAATAATGGGTGTCTTATTATTTCCGCGAACTTAAGTTTATCAAACGATTAAGGTTCGGGTATGGGACATTCCCCATCGACCGTAGTCGATGTTAATTTACATCAGCGTAAAGTCCGAATACCCTTGAACTCCCTCCTCACCCAACGGATGGCTCATAAGGAGGAATTGATGGTAGACAAAGATGTGGATGAAGTAGGATAGAAAGTGGATGGGATAGCGAAAGGCCCCTTGGTAAAAGAATAACTGCCCCTCCATAGCGGTGAAAGTGTACAGTAAAATGTACTAATGGATAAAGTAAAAGCCTGTGATAAAACTTCAACAATAAATGACAACTCCCTAGGAGGGCGAAGAGCAATAATGTGAGGGAGTTGAAAAGTTAGAATGGGAAGCTTCATGTCACCCAAGGATTGCGGGATATGAAGAGCATTGAACAAAATGGGCATTCGCCCCTTGTATGGAAGAATTGACTTGATATTGGAAGGTTGAAACAAGGGGTGCCCTGCCTGGCCCTGGGGCGTGGACTTACATGGCATCAAAGCTTGACTTTTCCTTTTGGCGAGCAGCGGTGGGGACTTGGCCTCTTCAACCATGCTCGGCACAAGAACACAGATTTGCATCTGGCAAATAAAGTCTTTCATCTTGAACAACAGAGCCATGGCCAACTCCTTCTTGCACGGCTCTCGATCATCTTTGGCACAAATAATTGCAGAAGGGCCCCCATTCCGAGTGGTAGAGGAAAGTGAAGTAGAGGTAGAAGGCTTAATAGATGGTGGAGATGTAATGGAAGGTGTAGGGGGAAACACGCCGAGTTTCTTCATTTGCTCAAAAGCGGATGGGGTTGGCTCGAGTGCAAAAAGAGGTGGACCCTACTCAGGATCTGCCACGGGCTTGGGTAAAAGGGTAGGTTGAGGGATAGGCAAAGTTGGTTTTGAGGTTAAAGGGATAATGGAGGGCCGAGGTGGCGGCAATGGGAGGTTAATTAGAGATGGTTTAGTGCTGGGCTCAGTAGGGGCCGATGGCATGGAGGTTGATAGAGGTATAATGGGGAGAGGTTTAGTGGGAGGTTCGGCAAGGGCCGGTGTTATGGAGGGTGTAGGAGGTATAATTGGTGAAGATTTAGTGGGAGGTTTGGCGAGGGCTGGTGCTACAGAGGTTGATGGTGTAGGAGTTGGAGGTGTAATAATGGAGGGTTTGACGCGATGGAAACGTCAGATTTAGTGGTAGTGCAAGAGATTTGAAGGGTAGGAGATGGGTCTTGATGCGTCGGTGTGGGTGATTAGAGTATTGACCCATCATCGTAACACTAGTAGGTCTCAAAAATGGGGGTTGGATTGGGGACGGTGGCATCATCCTGAGCAGGAGGTTCATCTGGTGGTAGTGGAGGTAGAGAAAAGCGAAGGAAACAAGGAAGGGGTGTTTGCAGAACTTCATCTTGTGCCATCTTCAATTCTTTAATTGTCGGCTCTTCATTGTCTGGTTCAAGTGGATGTCGTGGCGGAGGCGTATTGATGGGTGGTGAAATGTAATGTGGAGAATTCTATGTATATGGATGCGGAAGCGGAGGCGGAGGGCCATAATTATGAACAGGGTGGATAGGTGGAGGGCGGACGGTGTCCACTTGATCATTGAAACCTGTCGGCTCTTACTTACTTGAGTTGTTGACGCCATAATCATCTCTCCTCTCCTTCCATTCTTTCTCCATCTTCGTAATATTGTTCATGATGGCGTGAAGAGGGTTGATTTGAGGAAGAGGAGGAGACGGCCGCGGGCTCGTGGCCCTCTTTAATTGTTCCTCTAGCGAAGCAACTTTATCAACGAGAACTTAGAGGGGCATAACATGAGAAACAGAGGGTTGGCATGGTGGCCTTGAAGGAGGGGCCGCATAAGATGGCCGTGGAAGGTAATTAGTGGGCTGACCCAAAGGAGGACCCGGTCGGGCCAGGTTGCATGGAATGAAAGGGCCTTGGGGGCATGAAAGAGGAGAAATAGAAGGAGGTGGGTGATGGACCACCCAAAGAGGAGTATGTGTAGAAGGAGGCGAGTGATGGACCACACGAATGGGAGTGGATGGAGGAGGAGAAGAATGAGATGCACCCTCAACAACGGCCTTAGGGGCATGGATTTGTTGAGGGGTGAGATGATCTATTGCATACAAAATTTGGGAGACCTTCTCGTCGTGGGGAGGAGACGGTCCTAAGGGAATAGTGGCTCCCGATCGAGACGAGGGACCATGAGATTGAAAATTGCCCATAGGTCGGGCAAGACCATGTGAATGAGGGCGTGGTACCTTGAAAGAATTGTGGTGAGAATTATGATGAACATGTTGTAATTGAGGAGTGTAGGATGTGCTAGGTTGTGCATCCTCATGATTATAATTAGGATTAAACATGTTGGTTTGATTATCAAAGCGAAACATCATGCAAGCAACCAATAGCATACAAGTTGGAATGTCATGCTTGATGATGTTTACAAATTTTGATATGATTCACACAAGGTAAGACTCTAGTTTCAATGTGATTTTCTTCAATGCCAACTAGGTACACTCTCACCACGCATAGGCCCACTAAACTTAGAGAACTTCAAAGGTACAACCAGTCCAAACTTCCGTGAGGGAATCTACGGGTGCGGAGACTTATGGAGGCCTTGGTTTAGAAGATTCTGGTCCAAAGAGATGCAGTGCTTAATGGAGGGTCCTTCCTTCACCAAGAGAGGGGTAAGGCTCCTAAGAATATGGGGAGAGGAGGTCTCCCAAACCAAAATACCTTGTGCACAAATGTGAATGCAAGAGAAAAAAAAGAAGAAGAAATCACACCAACAGATATGAGTATGAATGATATAGATATGGATGATGATGAATGCAAAGAACACAGAACAAACAACAAGAGAATTCAATAGATATTCAACGCTAAGAATAGTGGAATGGTAGAAAACACATATGCCAGCACACAAATCATAGATGCAAATGAATAATGCAGATAGTTCTTAGGGAATTGGCGTCTATTTCTGTGGTCGTTGATTCTTGAAATTGGTGACGTCTGTAGTGGACGCCAATTCTTTAAACGGCAGAGGGCCCAAACAAAGGCCTTTCCCATAGGTTCAAGCTTACTTACCATCATTCATCTTTGTTTTGGTTCGGTTATTATCATGGGTTCATTTCCTGTTGTACGTATGGATGCACTTCTAAATTCACAGGAGTCAGTGTGTGCACACGTGGTCGGAGGTAGTAGGATTGACCTCCTCGGAAGAGAATGACCTATTCTGGGTCGAAGGCAGATGGGCGGAGAGCCGGCTCAGGGACTCTCCCACGTCCTTTGCCACATCCACGGTCGTGACCCTGACCACGACCGGTGTGCTCTGGAGCTGGTTGTAGTCCGAGTGGAGCCACAGCCCTTTGTCTGGTTCTGGATGCTACCAGCTCGCCTCGCCGGGAGGCGTTAATGTTACCTGGATGTGGAATAGCCACCATGTTGCAGGTGCAGCCGTGAAGCATCTATTCCAACTATTCCACCACGATCTCTTTGTCCTTATAGAACAAGGAGAACTCTTCTGGAATGCGGAGAGTTTCACCTTCTTTGACTTTCTGGATCATTTCCTAGACCCAGTTCTTGAGGCGAGCTCATTTCTACATGTCCTCCCACGGGATGTAGCTGTCGAGTGGGATAGGCCCGGTAGGGTGAAGAGGAATGTACTCCTCCAAGTTGTCTATGAGTCGTTGTAGCCCTGGAGAGGCGTCAGCTCTGTTGGGGATTGCAAGGCAGCTGCTTGTTCGGCCTGCTTCTTGAGCCGCCTCTTGAGATTCTTCCTTCTATTCCTCTCCTATTTCTTGGCGATGGCCACCTCCAGGGGAGTAGGAGGAAGAGGCACTGGAGCTGGAGCTGACGGGTCCCCGCGGGGATATCGTCAAGCCGATGGGTTTGCAGGGCAATGTCAGTGACTTCTTTTTACCCGGATCTCAATCCAGGCACCTTCTGATTGTTGTAGTTGGAAGGTGGCGTTGATTGCGTATTTGATGACCTCGAGTGGTAGTTCCTGGTAAGCAAGGATGCTGGGGCTGGCATCCGAAGACGTGGACGCGGCCTGTTGTCTTAACCGCGGTAGCTACGAAGGTTTACCGGGAATCGGCTAACTCTCTGGCGTCCAAAGACATGTGCACGGTTTGATGCCTTAGCCGTGGTGGTGAGGAAGGCTTCCCCTGTTGAGCTGATGTGCTGGATCTGGTGTCCGAAGACATGTGCGTGGTTTGATGCCTTACCCGCGGTGGCTGAGGCATCTGTTGAGGAGTGAACCGAGGAGCATGACCAACATCTTGCTTCTTGGCCTGACCCTTGTGACCTAGCTGGAGGCATGGCCGGGCGGCACCCGATGACGTCTTGGGGCCTTGCTGCCCTGTCACGTCCCGATGTGGAATATCGAGACCGGTAGTGGAAATAGTTAATAATAATATATTGATTTTTAGACATGCTATGCTTAAGCTAGAGAATTAACACAACACCATGAACAAAAATAAATCCACAATCTAAGTAATAACTAAATGATCAATAATCCAAGCTTACATCAATCCTATCAACAAAAAAAACTTAAGAAAACTTCCAGCAATATCATTCACTTGACATAGTTCCAATCACTGACTTTATTACAACTTTCCTTGACACACACACTCTGAACCACAACTAGACTCAAAATATCTATAAAGGACTCTTCAAGATCTTCTAACTTGTTCGCTCCAGGGTCGTCACTCATGCCTATCCCCATCAGTTTGCGAATCCTCATTTGAGCTACCTGAAAGGGGGGAACAACTGAGTTAGCGAACGCTCAGTAGGTAATAGCAGGCAAGTTTAAGTGATTAACCAATTACATTTATATGAATGAAAAGAAAAGAAAGGATGACATGACAAAATTACACAATGAAGAGTGTACAAGAACATGAACATAGTATAACTAGAAATGGGCCAAGAAGCATTAAATAACCAAGTCATGTAAATACAAGAAGGATTCAAGTAACAGATTATGTCATAGACAACATGGTAGTCATACACTCGGTGCAATGTCTCACCATGTCATTACAACTCTCTGGGACAGTAGTACTTTTTGGGCACTCCTCCCAGTATCAGACCGGGTCCTTATGATGCATTGGCATTGGTTTAGTGGATCCAGGATCCCAAGTTATGTCTAGACATTAATCGAGTTAAATGGCCAATAATTCAAGGCATAACTTACCTCAGGGAACTCCAAGGATAAGTTCAGTAGATATCTTGTCCAGAAAGTTCAAGTTATCAAGAACCATCAGGTCCTTAGTGAACCATATCATGAAACACAGAAAGATATTCTGGAGAATAAGCGGTCCAAACTGGGCCGCTCAGACGATGAACGGTCTCGCACTGGGTCGTTCTGGAAAGGATTGGGCTGAAGATCAGCCGCACTAACGTTAAGGTTAAACGGACCATTATGGGCCGCTCTAAACAAGAACGGTCAACAATGGGACTTTTAACTAGTATGGACAATTCACAATGGGCCGTTCATGGCCGGAAGGACTTGAAGCCCAAAAATAAGGTAAACGGGCCTGATAGGGCCGCGTGGGAACTGAACAGTCCAATAGGATCCGTTCGACGAACTGGGCGGGTCTATCCAGTCTGTTCAACACTGGGCCTAACTAGTCAAGAGGAAATCCACCCAATTGGGCTCCTAGGCTGCCATATGCGGGGTGTACTGAACTAGGATCCAGCCCACTAGTCGCTGGTCAGTCTAGAGGCATTTGGGTTGACTATCAATAACCTGGTCAAAGAAAGAACAAGGTTAATCGACCAATCAAGATAGGCATTTAGCCAGAGATGCACGGTCTCCATTGGGCCGCCTAACGAGTCACATGGTCCAATTCCGGCCGTTCAAGACTCAGGCAGTCTAATTTGTCGTGACTCACAGCATAGCAATCCAAGTGGTTCCATCACATAAGCAGGTTCAAGTCTTGGTGGTACAATCTACCCGGCGTCCTAGTGGAAATCCTAGGCTCGCGGAGACTTACGGAGGTCCTGTAATGGAGGTCCTACTCCGACAGAAGGAGTATCCGGCGGAGAGTCTCAACCATTATAAGGAATAGAGGCTAGCAAAAAGTCAAAAATCATGTATAAGCGGTCAGTCAATCCTATCGGAGTAGAATGACTGTCAATCAACCCTTGTAACATTATTTCATTCCAATTGAACATGTTTAAGATTAAATTTTTTTTTGAAATGATGAATCAAGGTCATGTTGAGAATAATCAAGAAAGAAGGCCTACTACTGTGACTGAAGTTAGAAGTTTTCTAGGCCTAGCAGGCTACTACCGAAGATTTATCCAGGATTTCTCCAGTGGGATGACATCCGAGGCATAGTGCTCAAAGAAGCAAAAAATGCCCCTTGTCTGCTTCTGTGAGCGGTTTTGGGACACGTTTTATCCTTTTCTTCTAAGGCTCTGAACTCGGGTGAGTGAGTGCTCCTAGTCGGTTAAAACCCGACACTTGGGACAAGGAAGCCCCAAGGTTATCAGTCTCCTTGGTTCGGATTGCTTCTGAAGATTGAAGGACTTTATTAGACCCCTTTTTCTTCTGCCCCCAATGATGAAGGGTTCAACGATCTTCGATTGTCGGCTTCCTGGCTTGCTGCTAGAATGGCGACTAGGTAGATTGAACTACCCTAGCCTTTTTTATTGCTCGAGCCTCCTCCTTGGTAACTCACACATATTTGTTTGATAGGAAGTTGCTCCACGGAACCACCCCCTCTCCTGAGCTTAAGGGCTTTGGCTTCTTGCATGAAGCTTGGATGTATGCTTCTTTTATTTTCGCCTTAACTTGATGTAGACGGCAAGAGGATTGCCCCTTGTTCAAGCTTAAAGGCTTTGACTTTCCATCGGTGCGTTGGCTTCGAACACGAAACTTAGGCGGCGACTTCTTTCATCTCTGCCTCGGCTTGATGTATTCGACAAAGCATTGTTATGAGATCGGCTAGCCTCCATTTAGCTGGTTGTGTTCTTCTTCTTTTTTGTTTGTTTTCCGACAAGGACTAATCTTGCTAGACTTGTATATAGCCGCAACATGTTTTCTATCTTGCCGGTGACATTGCCCTCGGCTGGCAAGAACAACATATGGATTTTGTTGACATTTAGTATTCAACATGAGGCCTTTACTTTAACGTGTCGAGTAGCGACAGCCACGGCTGGGATGGTGTTGCACCCTACTGGCAAGAGTAGTTTTGGACATATGCTATATTGACACTTAGGCTTCGAAAGGAAGCCTTAACCTTGATACCCCCGACGGCAACAGTAACGGCCGGGATGGCGTTGCCCCCATTAGCAGGAGTAGCTTTAGACATGTTTTGTGTTAACATTAGGCTTTAACAGAAAACTTTCCCTTTGATGCTCCCAACAGCAGCAGCCATAGCCGGGGGTTATGTTGCCTCCTGTTAGCAGAAGCAGTTTGGACATGTATTGTGTTGACATTTGACCTTCGAAAGGAAGCCTTAACCTTGATGCCTCCAGTAGCAGCAATAACGGCCGGGATGGCATTGCCCTTGTTAGCAGGAGTGGCTTCAGATGTGTTTTGTGTAAACATTAGACTTCAAAAGGAGCCGCTTAACCTTAATACCCCCGGCAGCCTTAACCTTGAAGCCCCCGACGATAGCTTCAACGACGGGAATCCCTTGAATTTCTTGCAAGAGTAAGGAGTCACAACCTTCATTAAGGCAAGGCTATTCTTTGACAGAGAGATGAAAGGCAGGTAATGTCCCACCAGGCGTGCCAGTCTGTTTCACAAGCGAAAAATAAACAATGCGGACACGCTGAAGATGAATTAAAATTTAGGGGTTTCAGGCATCATTAGCATGCTTATTGGCATTTATTTATTTTGCATTTTGAGTTTATCAAACGATATAGGGTTCGTGTACAGAATTTTTTCCCACTGACCGGAGTCGATGTTAATTTACATCAGAACAAGTCCGAACACCTTTGATCAACTGTCAAAAAATGTCTTTTGTCTCTATTTGTTGTGACATTTGATGATCGCCCATGGCGGGCACAAACTCTTGCAAAGAACTTTAGAGACTTTATTTCTTTGAACATATATAATTTGAATTACAATCGATCTTTCAAGACCTTTACATATGGTCCCGACTGTGTAATTGGGTTTTTAAGATAACATCCGTTTGCAACCAGAGCCTTTGAATTTGCTTCAATCAGCATTTAAGTCTTTAAATTTGCTTTCGTCCAGATCGCGTCATGGAATTTACTTTTTGTCCGCTGATTGGACGGTTGAACTTGAATTCCATCACGAGAACTGTTGGATCGCCAAGGTGATCATCGTCGGCCCGTCGGGATTGCTCCGACATATATTTTACATTTCCTGACTTCTCGGAGATAGTCTCGTCATTTGATTTCTTGGGCATTCATTATCTACATTTCTTGATTTCTCGGAAATAACATTTCTTAACTTATCGGAAATAACCCTGTCATTCGACTTCTTTGGCATTCCTCGTCTTTATTTCTTGACTTATCGGAAATAACCCTGCCATTCGACTTCTTGGGCGTTTCTCGTCTTTGTTTCTTGACTTCTCGGAAATAGCCCCGTCATTTGACTTCTTGGGTATTCTGAGTATGAATTTTCTTGACCTTTCAGAGTTTATTTGCAATTTCATCAATTTTCGAGTTTTCGGACTTGATAGCCCTTGGCCATGAAAAAGATACATAGAGTTGGATGGTTAGCCATAAGCCGAACTCAAGAGAGCGCACATCGATTCAGGGAAGGGATGCGGTCTCGCTCCACCGAGTCGTGCAAACGGCGCCAACCATTCTTGGTTCAAAATCCTTGATTCAAAATCCCTTCGGGTCAGCTACCATCAAAACCAACTCTTTGATTACCTAAGCCTTCCTTAGATCACCACAAAAAAAGGAAAAAGACACAAAGCCCAAGTCCTTGATTCAAAACCCCTTCCGGATCAGTAATCACAAAATAAAACCAAATCTTTGTCGCCCAAACTTTTTGGAGTCAGCGCAAAAAAAAGGGTCATGGTGCCGAAACCCCTTCTGGGTTAGTCACCATTCCAAAACCCAAACTTCATCTTCAAGCCCTTTTCAAGCTAAAGGGCCACGAGATTATAAGCCATTGGCCGCCCCACATCTTCCTTACGATCGAGGATCAATGGAAATCCAGACATTTTGTCCCAACAGCAATAAGCAGCTACAACAAGAAGCAGCAAGCAACCTCCAACAAGTAGCAAGCAAGCAACGATGGGCGACAAGCAGCAAGCAGGATGTAGCAAGCAACAAGGAGCAACATCAACAAGTAGCAAACAAACAACGACAGTAACATCGGAAGCAACAACAACATCTACAACAACAATAGCAACAACAACAACGACAGTAGCAACAAAAAAAATGGGGTTTAAAATTGAGATACTATGACGGACTAAGACATCCAACTTGTTGGTTGAATTAATTGGTTACTTTTTATATGAATTTATTACTTTAAATGTGTTATGTTTGATACTATTTTATAATTATCTCTGCTCTTTTTTCTTTTCTCTGTCTGCATAGGGTAGTAGTTTTTCCTTCTTTTCTCACTTTTTTATGAGCTTATATGGCAAATTACTAGCAGCAGGTTAATGAAGAGTTATGATTTTCATCAAATGCTCTGCAACATTATCTCTAGTGATATGTAGGAGTTTGGGGAGGATAGCTAGGGGTACACCTGCTTGGTGTGGAGGTTTTTGTGTAGGGGTTTTGGGAGCAGAATGACTATACTTGTATATCCCTTTTCCTTTTACATTTAATGCAATTTGTGGTACTATCTACCTCTCAAAAAAAATATCTCTAGAGATATGGTAGTATGTGGAAATAAAGTGAATGATTTTGGTGCTTTTTTAATTTTAATATTTGTTGACATTATCATTTTTTTTTGCATTTTGACATGCCTATCCATTCAGGATAGGGGAAGTGGTCAAAAAGTCATCATGAAGCTTCATGAGCTCGCTTGCTTTTCTGTTAGTACTGATTTTTAAACATTGTATCTAGGCCTGTCTAATCTGATTAGTGACTGAGGATGCTTTTATTGCTGTCAGGGACTTAAGGTAGAGTTAGACTTTGTTGCGTTAGAACCAACTGCAAACTATAGTTCTGCTGTTGCTACTGATGAGTAGATCCAATGATAAATTTCTTAAATGACTAGGATTAGGCTTGCATTGTCAAGGAAGATGATCACTGAAGCTGGTAGCGTTGTTGATTAGTTAAGCTTATTGATGATACAACTAGCACTTAACCTTGTTGTATACATTCTTTGTTCAGAGGTTTCATTACAGAACAGTAGAATCTTAGCTATGTGTTAAAGTGCTAACATTTTATTCTTTCATGTAGCTATTCAAAGTGTACTCGCTGGTGACAAGGAGACATTAGCTGGAAAGACTGATGTTTCAGGGAAATCAAGTGACACTGGACTGTGTGGCAAACTGAATAAAGTAGTTTTAGCATATAGTGGTGGTCTGGACACATCAGTTATTGTTCCTTGGTTGAGGTAAGCCTCGTCGCCTTTGTATATGTGATTTTAACATAGTACTGAATTTTCCCATTTAAGGGTGAAAACAAAATGCAACACTATTATTTTCTCAGAAGAATAAAGTTCTGCATCCTTGGCTGGCTTGAGAAATCTCTTCTTTCACTATGAAGCAAGTTAGCATCTATCTCGTTGATGATGTTAATATCACACTTATGTACACTGTAGATTTTTCTTTTGAGTTCTTAACGTATGGGATTCTTTTCTGCATAATGACCATTGTATAATGGTGAGGAATAATCTTGATAGATGGTTACTGAATGATTGTTGTTTGCATTTTTTTCTCAGTTTTTTATGCCCCAGTGTACTTCCTACTCTTTCCAAAATAAGAATTCACCAGCTTATGAGTAATAAGTTCATGAAGTATTTGTACAAGCTCTTATAATTAAAAGAAATGAAATAAGGATTATATGCTAGCTTATAAAATCATGTTTTCCTTGTATTCCTCCTATATTCTATCGACACCCCTGTGTAAAAAATTCATGCACAGTATGTACCTTGTGTTTATTTCTTCTGCTTGTAGCAATGACCTACATTTTTCCTTTCACTCTCATTTTTGATAACTTCACACAGGGAAAATTATGGGTGTGATGTTGTTTGCTTTACGGCAGATGTTGGCCAGGTATGTTGAAGATCTGAAGGAAGTGATTCAGCTGTCTCTCAATTTCCTTTCCCAGTGGTTTTTGATAGTCATTCCTCTAAAGTGATAGGAGGTTGATTCATCATGGAAGAGTGATTATTTTCATAGTATCTGTTAAATTATGCCGTTTCTTTTTGTGACATCTTTTCGTTCTGCCATGCAGAAATAAATTTGCGATAATATATGGTAGCTTGTAATTTTGTACATTTACATTTACTTATTTGGAGTTGCTCATTCATGAATATTTGTGATTGCACTTGGGAAGGGGGGACATAAGGGCACTGTTAGAGTGACGATGGTTTCCCTCCATGTTTCCATTCTTTTATTTCACTTTGTGGAGCTTTGATTGTCATATTGCTCCATTTGTGCTGATTTAGTGAGTGGCTTCCATTTTAAGGTTCAGACTCATATTCATCCAATCACATCAGGCAGTTCAGTTCATGTCTCTGCCTACTCAGCATGAGTTAACACAATTTTGAGTTTTATGGCCTCTGGCTTGTGTCACGGGCTCCAAGCTGACCAACAGCTTCTGGTTTGGTAACAATATCTTCAGGGGCATTGTTTGGGAGGCTATGACTTGGTGTCAGTTCTATTACCAAGGAGCCATGTTGGACACTTGGGCATGTCAGGATACTTGGAGTTACATGTGAGCATACTAGGATTTCAAAATGATCACCTCTAGAAATCTTTAAATTACTTGTTTGAATGTTTGGTTCAATAATTTGGTTAGTGTTTAATTTATCCTTTTGTATTTTAGATCAATTCCAATTGGCCATGTCCGACATGTGTCTACATCAACAGGGCACATGTCTATCCCCAACAAGGCAGACTTGGGGATCGGGATTGAATCGGCCAGCCCAAGACTGATCCAGAAGGATGGGCCGATCCTAAACTGATCCCAAACCAAGTCGGCTGAGTAAGGCCAACCGCCTAGTGGAGTGGAGAAAAAAATTTCAAGAAAAAGGCTAAAAGTCCTAAAAAATAGGAAATGTGTTCCAATAATGGAGACACTACTTTAGATGAGAAATCCATAATATTCATACGGTGGATTATATTTACTGAAGTTGTACATTGAAATTGCTTTGAAATTACTGAAGTTGTACATTCAAACTTTCACCGTTGGGCAACTTCTGGCAGCCCTTCTCAGTTGAAGAGCAGCTGGGATCCTGCACACCATGATCCCCACAAATAATAGTTGGTGGCTGAATTCATTGTTTTTTTCAAGGAAGGCAGACTTGGGGATTGGGCTCGGATCAGCCAGCCCAAAATCGATCCGGATCGGTGGGATCGGCTGAATCCCAAACCGATCCCAAATCAAGTCAGCTGAGGAAGGCCCCAACTGTCAATTTGACTGAAGTTAGTGAAAGAATGAAAATTTGAAGAGTTATTGTGAGAAAACCTTGTTCTCTCTCTCTCTCTCTCTCTCTCTCTCTCTCTCTCTCTCTCTCTCTTGTGCACCCACCATCTCCCTCTCTCTCCTTCTCTCTAGTTTGCAGGCCCCACCCCTCTCTCTCTCTTCCTTGGGCCCACCAACCTCTCTCCTCCCTTCCCAAACCTCCTTGCCATATCAGCAAGAGAATCCCCCTCCTTATTCTCCCTCCTATTTTCTCTCCTTAAATCCCTCCCCTCCTCCTATTATCTTGCCAAATCTCATTCCCTCCCTCACTCAAAATTCAAGTACCTCCCATATTCTCTCCCTCCCTCCTCCAATAATTCAAACCCTTTTCAAATCCATTGCCACCTCAGCCTCCATTCTAGGAAGAGGATCCTAGAATCTCTCACACCTTCCCAAGGAGTAGCTGCACCTCTCCCCTCTCCCTACACAACCAGTTGCACCCCTCCCCCTCTCTCCCAGGCCCTAGCACACCTCAGCCACCCCAGCTGCCTCCCTGGTCGACCCTAGCACCCTCCCATCTCCTCTCCCACGTTCTCCGATCCTCAAGGAAGCCCCACGCCACACCAGCAACCCTCCTCCATCATCCATCAAATCTGAGTTACAGATCAACACCAGCATGTCCTGCAGATCCATGAATAGAGTCTAGACTTTGTTGCAGATCATCTCCCGGTGTCTCTAGGACACCTCTGCTCATACCAGTTCATGGGTTTGCACCTCTTCGAGTCTAATTCATAACGAGACTAATCTCATCCCTTTCTGACTTTGGAGTAGAGCATGCCGACCGTTCTCGTGGACCTGCGCTGACCCTGCGAACCCCTATTTGTGCAGAGTGTGAACGCGAGTTGCAGAGCCTTCCACAACAGCCCCACTGCACCACTGGTCACACTCTTTCTTGGGGACTTCCCTCTCTGTGTCCTCAACTTCCTCCAACTTGTCTGATCGCGTTTGGAGTCCCGAGTGAGCCGCACCGGCCCGTGCCATGGGTTTGCGCCAGAATTGTGACCTAGTTTCTAGAGCCCTACTTCGTGGATGACTGCGCCCTGCACAGTCGTCCGAAGAGTACCATCTCTTCAGGGTACGTCAAGGCCTCAGCCCTCGTTCTTATCCAATTGATGTTATTCTATTCTGACATCCATGGAGTCTGTACCATCCTCGATAAGAATCCTGTGGAACACTATCCTGTGGGGCAGACTGTCGCAGGTTGGCTCTTTCAGCCTCCACCGGCCCCCCAGCCACATCCAATTGCCACCAGATCTTCAAGAGCATGTCTGCACACATTCCTCTGCACATGAGCACTGACAGCACCTTCATCGGATCTCCGATTGTGGCGTGACAGCTGAAGCTCTTCGATTCTATCCTGTAGGACAGACACAGGGCAGATAGGCCCATTTTCCCTTCCCCGTGCTCCCCCCTCTTGCGTGAGGGTAGTTTTGTTTAATTAATCCCATCCCCGTGATCCCCACCCTATGTGGAGATTAGTGCCTTATGACTGTACACACAAGTTTGCATGTTTGAAGCCACCGACGAAGTGCTGGTTGGGTGGGCGAGTTTCCATGCACGCGTCCATCCCGTGTCAGGCAACTTTCTTCTTCTTGGCCTTCCCCTGCCTGGTCAAATAGAGCCGAGAGGGTATTGCAATGTAGGGTGAGCACCCTTTTCTTATACTTCAGTTTCTTCTTTCACCGGCCTTGTTTAGTTGGCCTCTACCCCTAGAACTAGCTATCATCTGCTTCTGTCAGCTTGTATTCCTCCAGCCGATCTAGGGGAAGGCATTTGAGTTGCCCCCATGGCAGCTGAATTCTGACTTTTGGTGCTCCTTCTGTAAATTTCCAGTATGCAGAAATCATATTTATCGCCTGCTTCAAGGCGGGCATCTCGTGAGGCTGTGGCGGGTCCATCTTATATTCACCTATTTGCATATCACTTTTCTGATCAAGTCTTTAATAATATTTTTTAATACATAGCAATTTTCTATTGGATGGCCAAGCATCTAGTCGTAAGGGCAGAAGTATGGGTCCGTCTTCCTCTTTGGATCCACAAGATTCTTTGGTTCGAGGGGAACTACTTTATTATATTCACAGGCCCATTCAAAGAGGACCCAGGTCTTATCTTTTGGGAAGGAATATAATTTCTTCAGTCGGTCCCTTAATGAAGGGCCTTCCTTTCTTTCAGTTGACTGGGTTGGACAAGGTGCAGGTACTACTCTACCACTCACTTTCTGTTGTTCTAAAGTTTCCAGATCGACAACATGGGCTTCCTGAATTATCCGCTAGTCCACGATCTTCCCTTTTCGTTCATCATTGGCCTCAACCGAACTGTGCCATGCCAAGAAAGATTCTATTTTAGCCACCACACTGTTCAGACAGTCAAAGGACCTCATATCGATTCTGATCATTCTTTCCAACACTTCCCTTTTCAAGTTTCATTTGAAAATCTGGACAGCATCCTCTTGATGTGGGGGCCATTTGCATCTCATAAAGGTCTCTCCACCTTTTGATATATTATAATGCAGTCTCATCATGTCTCTGCTTCGTGGAGTATAGCTCTGCCACTATCACCTCTCTTTTAGTCATATGGAACCTTTCGCAAATTTTTTGCTACATATCCAACCAATCCAGAATTAATCTGCCCGATAAGTTAGAGTAACATTAGAAAACAAGTCCCGTGAGGGAGGACCCAAAAAACTTTAGCAGGTAAGGCTCGTCAACAGCCAAGTCACATATAACAGTCATGTAATGTGCAATATGCTCCTTTGGGGAGCCCTGCCCATTGAACTTCTCAAACTTGGGTCACTTGTTGATGTCGAGTGGAAGTCGCTTCGCCTCGTGATCTAGTGGGTACAACACTTTATAAACATCAAATGTGACAGAGTCAGTATCAGCCCTTTCGGCCAGCTTCATCTCAATCATCTTCTCAACTATTAACTTGTTCACCATGATTGGATCTACTGGCTGAGGGTAGAGGTGAGTAGATGGCATCAGTGGCATGGCCAAAGTTGTAGCATGGGATGCCAAAGGTAGTAGTGGTGCTTGTTGCTACTTTTAAGGAAGCATCGGTCGTGCTGGAACGCAAACACTGCAACAACTTTATTAAATGCAAAACCAAGACTGCAATGACTTAATCATTTTAGCTGCTTGTGTTATTATTCAAAGTAGAAGACTTAAATTGATTAGGGCAATTTTTTTAATTTAGTCTAAACATGACTCATAAGTTGTCATTATCAAAACCAGATTTCCAACAGACCATTCATTTGAATCTGATGGCAGCTCATTTAGACCAATATATATAAGATTCCACAATTGTGAATCTGTGAATTTAACATAGACGTACATCCCTCTCAGCCATATAGAAAAATCTGAACCATCAAAAATAGGCAGAGACATCATGTGAGCATGTGTAGTAACTAAAGCCATTTAGCTAAGATGCATCAGGATCTTTTCCCTGTAGATCATGGGATCTAGGAATAACAGAGCTTGGCTCTAATACCAATTGTTAGATTCTATGGTATGCTTTGATACCAATAGATATGTCCTGAATGGTGCAACCAGATGTAGAAGGGGGGGTTGAATAGATCCGGTGACAAACTATGGCCAATTTAAAATCTGTGGGAGAACCGAGCGTTAATCACTTCTTTAAGCGAGTAAAACAATTAGGCACATGGCTCAGCAGAATAGATAGGAATGGCACACAAAAGAGCGTAAGAGCCTGATGCCCAGTCCAGACAAGTCGACACTCTCAGCGGGGAGGTCGACACTACTTCACAAGCAATTGAGATCCAAATGAGATGTTATACAATAACCCATAGAGATCTTGAAATTGAGAAGCTAAGTGTGAAATGACTTGCCGCGAGAGCCCCATGCATGTTTAGGTCAAAGTCCATACAGGTTTTGCAAGATGCATTAAAGTCCATGCATGTTTTTATCTCTTACACTTCAAGTCCGTGCATGGTCTATGCATTTGATGCACGACCCACACTTCAAGTCCGAGCATCTGTATGTCCGAGCATATGTATGTTCGAGCAACTCAATGTCCGTGCACATTTTGGACTTAGACGAAACTCTATTGGATTGTTTGTTAAAGTCCATGCATGTTTTTATCTCTGCACACAAAGTCTGAGCACTTGAAAGTCCGTGCAGATTTGTGAGTGTTCAAGTTCGTGCACAGACATCTCCGTGCACTTTCTCACAAGTCCGTGCACATTTTGACTTTGTGTTAAAACAAAGTCCGTGCACAAACAACTCCGTGCACATTTCGCATTTCCAACTGAGTTCATGCATATATCTTAGTCTGTGCACGTTTTCAACAAAACAGGTCCGTGCACGTTACACTTGCTAAAGTCCGTGCACCTTTTGTTAAAGTCCATGCACATGTCCATAACCCCTTCCATGTTCTAATGCCGTGTTTACAAGTCCGTGCATCTTTTGTGTCTGTAGCCTATGCCTACTGTGGCAAGGTCCGAGCACACTAAAGTCCGTGTATTTTTTGACTAACCCAAGTCCGTGCACTTTGTGTTGATGTCTGTGCACATCAAATCCCGTGCACATTCTGGACTTAGTCAGTTTGCCGTTGCGTTGCATGATCTATTAAGTCCGTGCACATCAAACTCCGTGCACATTTTAGACTTAGGCTGATTGGTATTGGGTTGCATCGTGAGTCCGTGCACATTTAATCCTTCAAGTCCGTGCACATCAAACCCCGTGCACATTCTAGACTTAGACTGTTTGCTATTGGGTTGCATCGCAAGTCCGTGCACATTTTACCCTTCAAGTCCGTGCACACTCTCGTCCATGCATGTTTCAACAAGTCTGTGCACGTTTAACCCCGTGCATATTCTTCTTTGAGGTTCAACCCTGTGCATGTCTTTTCCTTGGCACGACACAAGTCCGTGCATGTTTCTTTGAAACATGCATCCGTGCATATAATGCTTCTCAAGCCCATGACTTGCAATCAAGTCCATGCACAATTGCGCTTACCTTGTTTAAATGTCTGTGTATACATCATGCCAAGTTAGTGTATGTCCGAGCATACACTGTTTTACTGGCATTGCTAGTCGGAGCATGTCATACCCCGTGTATACTTTCTAGTCAGGGCAAGTCCGAGCTGGTCTGTACTGAGACTGCCTTAGCTGCAGTAAGTCCGTGCAGATTCCTTTGCAGTCAGTTCTCTCATACTCTGTGCATACCCCGTGTAAATTTCTCTCTTGCAGTATATTATCAATTGAACTAATGTTTCTGCTCTGTGACAGATCTTCACTCGATGAGGATAAGGCTGGCACGTGATCCCAGAACCTTGGAAGTTGACACGTGAATTTCTTAGAGAAGGGGGCACAAGCTCTCCACACATCTAGGGCATCCTCAGAGTGAAGCTGTATATAAAAAGGACATCCCTTCTGCAGTTGAAGAAGGATCTGGCAGAAGAAGTGAAGTATCGAGGAGTAGAAGATTCCTAGAAGGCAGAGAGCGAAGAGAAGACATCTGAGATCAAGAAGAAGAAGAAGAAGAAGTACATAGCAGAGAAAAAGAAAAAGAGGAGAGTTCCATAGAGAAAAAGAAAGAGAGAGCATCAGAGTGCTAAAGTAGTAGAAGAAGAAAGAATAGAAGAAGAAGGAGATCAGAGAAAGAGAGAGTGACTAAAGAGAAGCTTAGTCTACACTGGACCGTGGATCAAATCCAGGCCAGCCAGCTCATCAAGAGCCATATTTGTGCTTTACCATTTGCAGCTTTCCGATTGCTGTGTTTTTCCCATTCTTGTTTTTTTCTTTTCATCCTTTCTTCAAGCTGTTTGTCAGCGGAGCAAGCTGTGAGGCTCAGCAGGCAGAGGTGTTGTTTCCTCTGGACAGCAAGCTGTGTTGCTCAGCAGGCAGAGGTGTGATATCCTCTGGACAACAAGCTGTGTTGCTCAGCGATTTGTAGGTAAACTGTGATGCCCAACGGACGTAAGTTGTGTTGCACAGCAGTGAAGCCATACTCGAGTTGAGTGTGGGGTGGACGTAGGTCCGGAGGACCAAACCACCTAAAAGTTTCTTGTGCACTGTGGTTTGATTGTACTACTTGTTTTTCGCTAGATGAATGTTTAGGCCGTTCAACTTGTTCCTCCTATTCACCTAGCAGGTCTTGTGCACATTAGTCTGTTGATTTCTATTGAGTGAGTTAGAAGTCAGCTCTATAGTTGTCGTTAAAATACCAAAATTAATTACTTTTATACTTTAACTAATTCGTTTAAATGCCCAAAAATTTGTAAAAATCTCCTGAAATCACCGGAATAACTTCTAGACTCGGCCCGCTAAGGATCCATTAAATCACGGACGTTACAGTACCAATTGGTGGTAGGGGAGAAGTTCCTACTTCCACACATCGAATTCTCCTTCCAATTATTTTACAACTAGCATGGAGTCCCCAAAAACCTCAAGCATTCGAATTTCCATGGACAGAGCAATTTGCAATCCGATAATCAAGGCTTCATACTCAGCCCCATTGTTGGTGCAGGGTTTGTTTATTGAACAAGAGGTGTATATGACTTCCCCTTCAGGAGACTTTAGGACTATGTTTGCGCCAGCTCTGACTCTAGCTGATCCGGTTGTTGGAGTGTCAATTCTAGATGCACCATCAAAATATAACTGCCACATGGCAGGCTACACTTGGTCAGCTTCCAAGGTCTCATCTTCAGGGAGTTCTATCTCTAGTGGACAGTCTTCAAGCACTGGGTGCGCCATGAAGAAATCTACGATGGCCTGACCTTTGACAGCTTTCTACGACATATAGGAGATATCAAACTCCATGAGAATTACAGCCCACTTGCCTAAGAGGCCTTTGAGTGCCAGTTGGTATAGGATATACTTTAGTGGATCCGCCTTAGATATCAGCTTTATCTCATGCGACAGCATATAGTGCCGGAGTTTCTTGACTATGAAGGCCAGCACTAGGCAGACCTTCTCAATGAAGGTATATTTCTCCTTAGTCCTAGCCAGTCTTTGACTGAGATAGTAGAGGGCCTATTCTTCTCCTTCTTCATTATTCTGGGCCAGCATTACCCCCAAGGAGTAGTGTATGGCTACTATATACAGAATTAGCGACCGTCCTTTCACCAGTGCACCCAACACTGGAGGGGTTTTCAGATAATCTTTCAGCTTATCGAAAGCTGTCTAGCATTCTTCATCCCATATACTTCTTTAATTGATAACCAACTAAGATCATATGAATGATCCCACATTCACAATCAAGATTGGTTGAGGGGTTCCTAAGCATTCATCCATCGAGGTAGATTACTAGTGAAACAATTACACAAGGATCAGAGAATTTTAGGTGGTTCAATCTCTGCCCGAGACCTACGTCCACCCCACACTCAAATTTGAGTATGGCTTATTGCTACCTAACAGCTTGAAACTATTGCACACCATAGCTTGCGTCCACTGAGCTTCATAGCTTGCTTACAAACCACTAAGCAACACAGCTTACTGTTTGAGGTATCCACCTCGCCCGCTGAGCATTACAGCTTAGCTCCGCTGACATACAGCTTGACAAAGAAATAAGGGAAACAAGAAAATTAGAACGACAGAAAATGAATCAGACTTGAAATGCAATGTAGCTCACAAAGGAGCAAACGATCCTAGATCTGATCTAGGGATCGTGACAACCAACCAGCTCTTCAACTCTGAAATTCCTCTTCAAAAATGATACTCTGTTCCTCTCTTTACTGGAAGTCTCTCTGCAACTCTCTCTTCTTCCTCTCTCTTCACACTTACTACCTTTTTCAGCTCTCTGGATCACGTCGTATGCTCTCACTCATGCTTGCTCAAAATTGTGATCACCTCTTTCAGACGATAGAGGTCTTCTATTTATATGGCATCTGAGATACTGAGTGGTCCCCTCAGAGATAGTAGTTCCGCGTGGAGGGAATGTTCCCGCCAAGAGTATTTTGGAAGAGTGATGTCCACGTGACCAAACTTCACTTAAGACTTCCCTTGGATCACGTGCCCAATAATAAGCTTCCTAGGTTCACGTGCCCATTATTGGAGTCTTGTATCACGTGCCTTACTAAGCTTTCACGAGTAGAGGATAAAGTATGCCTTAAAATCACCCAGGTGATAGATCCTGATTGGTTAAGCCATTTTTAACTTAAATCCCTGTCATCAAAAGTGGAAGACATTTTGTCAAACACTTGGTATGAGGAATTCATACTTAGACAATTATGAAATAACGACTTATGCTCAGACATGTCAAACAAGCACATTGTTCATGTGCACCGACCCTGTAGAAGATGCTCTGGCCTTAAGTATGAATGTGCTCTGACTTGGTGAAAGAGACTTAATGCATATGCTCTGACTTTAATGTACTAAGCAACACAATGTGCACAGACCTCATAAAGGACTAATGCAAGTGTGCTCAGACCTCAATGCATGCTAGCACATATGCTTAGACTTAAGATATGAACAATGGAACTTATGCTCAGACCTTAAATGCATGCTACAAAAAGTGTGCAGACTTCAGAAGGCATGATGCAATGTGTGCGTAGACCTTACAAGGCACATGTAGAAATGTGCCTCGACCTTGTAGACATAACCTGAAACAATGCACAGACCTTTCAGACCTAAGCCTAAAAAGTGCAGCGACCTTTATAAGCATAATGCAAGATGTGCATCGACCTTCTTTATGATCAATACAAATGTGCATCGACCTTATATCAGACCAATACAAATGTGCATCGACCTTATATCGGTTGTGCACAGATTTTATATGCATTCTACAAAATGTGCACCGACCTTGTATGCAGTTTAGAAAACATATTGTTGAGATCCAGAGGGGGGTGAATGGATCTCTATCTCAATGATATTTACGGAATTAAATTCTTAGTGTGCTTAAAATGATTAAGCCTTAACGAATAGCCCAAGCAGAGACGAGAAGCGCAATACAAAAAGGAGATCTCACAAGCACTCAGTCAACCACTTGGTGACTGTGCCAAAACGAATGGAAGCTGCGTGTGATCAAGCTTCAGAACATCAGCGCACAACGTTCCTGAGAAGGGAGGTAGAAGATATGGAAGGCACACAACAATCAAACCACGGCGCCAGAAATTTTAAGGTGGTTCGGTCAATCCTGACCTACGTCCACCCCACACTCAATCCGAGTGTGGCTTCCCTTGCAACGCAAGCAACGCAGACTCAGTCTGCAACAAAGCGCTGACACACAGCTTGACCAGGGGAACAGGCTCCCCTCTTCCTCCAACCCGGAGGGCAACCCTAGTGACTCGCAGCCACTAGAAACCAGAGACAAATGTCTCTCTTCATTGTTGTTATTGCTATTATATAGATATTCATTTCCCTTTTTTGTCATTATGGTGGAGTGGGCCGTCGAAAGGGCGTAAAAATAGGCGTGCCGGCGAAGAAATATGGCGTACCGGTGAAGGGGATGCGAGGAGTGTACCGCTAAAGCGGTTGTGTGTATGTGTGTGTGTGCCGCTGAAGGAGATCCAAGGAAGGGCGTACCGGCGAACAGCTTCAAGGTGGAGGTGTGTGTACCGTTGAGGGGTGTACCGATGAGCAGCTTCAAGGTGGAGGTGCGTGAGAGGAGGAAGGCTGATGTACCGCTGAAGGGATTAACAACTGTGCCGGTGAAGGGAAAATGAAGGGGTTGAGCACGCCAGTGAAAGGCATGCAGAGCCCACTCCTTCTGATGGATTTAAGGCCTTTCTTTTCTTCTGTCTCTTAATTTGATTTAGCTTTGTACAAATTATTCCTTCCTCCTGCGGTTGTAATTGTTCGGGTACTCAGTCATTATTTAGTCCCGTTCTCTCTGTGACGTCGATAATTCGCTTGCCTTAGTTAAAATATTCTGTCAGTTGTTGCTCCATTTACTCGTTACTTCCCTTCCTTTTACCCTTGTTATATTGTCATTATTATTTCTTTTCAGACAAAAATTCGGCAGCACCTCCCCTTGACTCCCAGTGTAGGGGAGAAGTGGGGAACGCGGCCACATGGAGTGGCGAAACCCAACAATTAGGGTGGGCGTCCGAAGATGGCGACACCTTGGATAGACCTCAGAAAGCACAAAGGAAGCGGTGAAAGGAGGGCTGGTGAACAAGCTACGGATATTGGGATTAAGGGGGCCAGGACTGGTGTGCCGGTCAAGAAGCCCAAGGGGTGTACCGCTGGAAGACTAACAGTGGGGTTGGACTGCACCGGTGAAGGATCGTGCCGGTGAAGGGCGTCAAGGCGCAAAGGGTGTGCCGGCCTAAGGCTGTGCCAGTGAAGGAATTACCGGGCCAAAAGGTGTGCCGGGGAAGAGGGTAGCATGCATGTGCCGGCGAGGGAGGTCAGGCCAATGGAGGAGTTGACAAACTGGGGGTGTGTCGGCCAGGAAAGGCCCAAGGTGTACCGGGAAAGATGCCACCGAGGTGCACCAAGGCCCAAGGTGTACCGGGAAAGATGCCACCGAGGTGCACCAAGGCCCAAGGTGTACCGGGGAAGATGCAACCGAGGTGCACCGCTGAAGGAAAAGCCAAGGGCGTAGGGGCCAGATGCTTGGACAGATGGAGCGAGCGTGCCGGCGAAGGCTGGTTCAGGGGTCTAAAGGCTAAAGGCTGGCTAAACAGGGGCAAGTTCGAGTGAGTGAGGGGGGAAAGAAGGCCATGGGGTCTTCGAGCCTGATCTGGCTGGAGGGAAGAGTCTCAGTTAGGAGAGGGAGCAGTGGAGACTGGGTGCCCGCAGGGGCTGAGGGTAGAAGGGCTCAGGCCACAGAGAGGGAGTGGAAGTGGAAGGACCCTCATCCGAGGTGACGGGATCACTGACGAGGAAGAGAAAAGCACGGCTTGGGGGAAGAAACCATCGGACGTGAGCATAAATTCAAGTGAACAAAGACGGCGGAGGAACCCGAGGAACCGAGCTTTCATTTACGAGGAACACGGAGTGAGGATTACAACCGAGTGGGAAGAAGGGAAGGGAGGAGTTGGGGCCGGGCAGGGGCGATGGCGCCCTGCCTCCCCTGCTCTCCCTACTACACCTCTCACTCTCTCCTTCTCTCCCTTACACTTTCTTCTGGTCGTGGTCGGAGGATCTTCCACGGCCGAGCTCTCCCTCTTCTTCTTCTTCTCTTCTTCTCGTTCCGCCTGCCTGTGCTTCGGTCTCCCTCTTCTCTTTTTTTCTTTCTCTCTTTTTTTTCCCTCCTTTACCTGCAGAAGACCTAATCAAGTGGCGGGAAATGCCCATTAAACGGGATTTGACCTCCCGTCCCTGGTGACAAGAAGGTAGGCAGCGTGGCTCCTTCTCGGGGTGACACCTCAGCATGGCCGCTACGCACCGAAGATCTTCGTAGCGTGTAGCGTGAGATCCCCCTGTCGGGCACACCGCCAGTCAGACTGTGCCGCTGAAGGATGGGGCTGTGTCACCGGAGGAGGCCAGGCCACTGTGTCACTGAATGGGCTTTGTGTTGTGCCGCTGGAGGAGCCTCCATAGCGTGTCATTGAGGATGCCATTGCAGGGCAGTTGGCGTGTGCCGTTGAGGGGCACATGAAGTGGTGTGCCGTTGAAGGCACTTGTGGGGGTGTGCCGTTGAAGGCACCTATTGCGTGCCGCTGAGGGCATTTCAGCGTGCGCCGTTGAAGGCACGGGTGTGCCGTTGAAGGCCATTGCAGTGTGTGCCGTTGAAGGCACTGAGGGTGTGCCGTTGAAGGCCATTGCAGTGTGTGCCGTTGAAGGCACTGAGGGTGTGCCGTTGAAGGCACTCTTGATCTTGTTTGAAGTGGATTTCATGGCTTATTCCGGACCCGATTGACGATCCGTTTGATTCCCTTCGCGGGCCCACAAGCAGTGAACCTTCCTAGGGGTTGGCTTCTCTTCGTTGTTGTGATTCCGGAGATGGCTTCATGGCAGCCTCTTGTTTGTTCGGAGAGTCCGGACGAGACGTGTCCTCCATGGTCTCTTCGGTTGAAACGGTTGTTGATGCTGAACTGGCGGGGACATATGGGCGTGCGATTTTGCACGTCCATAAATGCCCCTCACCCACGGGTAGCGCGGGCGAAGGATGAGTCGGGCGGTGCCGGTGGGTGCATTGGTTCTTGGGTGAGGCTACGGATCTCGACGTCCGGGGGAGACGACGGATCTGACTCGAATGTGGGCCGAATACCCAGACGGACGCATACAGGCATGGGTACGTGCCCATTTACCCGTACGTATAGATGTATGTTCTTACTGTGCGTGCATGCGTACGTACATCCATTTACTAACATTATCATCCGGGTGTACACACACACACACACACACACACACACACACACACACACACACACACACACAAACACACACACACACAAACACACACACACACACACACACACACACACACACAAAAACAAACACGCACCAACGCGCACAAGCATACTCACACAGAGACACGGAGATTAGTCTCGTTGTCTTAGGTTTATTTCCTTCATTGTATTCTCCTTATTTTCACTATATAAAGTCTCCATTTCCCCCATGGAGCATTTGTCTCCTATGTGTTATCCGTCCTCTTCTCCGTCTTTCTATCCCCGCGTGGATTCCTCTTTCCACACGGGCCCATCCCCTCATTCACTTAATGGGCCTACCCCTTCTAACATGCCCTTCTCTTCCACCAATGTTGTTGCTAGCCCCGCGGGTCCTTATTCTTATGATCCCTCCAGGCCGACGCATCCTTCTATTCCCGGAATAGGCCTCTTTTCTTCTCAGGCCGTATCTCCTTGTTCGGCCCATTCCTATAATCCTGGCCCGAATTCACACTTCCTTGCTCAATCTGGCCAGCATCCTTCTCGATCTCTCCCCATTGAGGAGATGATCGCTCAAGCCCAACGCCAGTTGGATGAGCTTCAACGTCGAATCGATCCTCAGACTTCTTTGAGTGTCTCCTTTGCATTCCAAGTTCTTCAACTTCCACCGCGTTCACAAATTCCTACCTATCGTCGCTATGGTGGAGTAGGTGACCCCTATGTGCACTTGAAAGAGTTCTTGTATGAGTCGGCCCAATTCCAGCATGACTAACACTTGATGGCCTATTTGTTTGGTCTGTCCTTAGAAGGCCCGGCTCAAGATTGATTCTTTACATTGCCGCAAGAGCAAGTGGTGAACTTTTGAGTTGTACAAGAGAAATTTGTTCAGCAGTTTCAGGACCAGATTAGGCCTAAGTACTCCATGGTTGATTTGGCTCATGAGAAGATGAAGCTTGATGAGGAGTTCTCGACCTTTGCTGACCGTTGGCGTCATTTGGCTGCACAAGTCCTGGGGCATATCCCGGAAGGAGAATAGATCAATATAGTCATTTCTAATGCAATGCCCGAGTTTAGGTGTATCTTAGCCTTGAATGATATCGCGTCCTGGCAACAACTTTACAGCTGAGCCCGTTTCATCCGCCAACAATTTCTAAATCCCCTTGATCCCACGTATTCTTCACCTCCCACGCCCACATACTCTTCCTATCTACCATTCCCCGTGAGTCAGCCCTCCACCACGTATCCCTCCACAAGTCAGCGTTCCATCCCCACTTACTCATATACCTCCACGTATCAACCCTCTATGAGTCAACCTGTCACCATCCACAGTCAGCCCTCCACCGTTTCATCTCCGCATGTGTCTCCACCTCCGGTCAAGGGAACACCATACCCCGAGTAGGTGGATGCCGTCCACTACATACCTTCTCATCCCACTCCGCATACTCCATTACCAAATCCTTCCCTTAGCCATACGCCTTTGCCTTCACGACCCCCACTACCTTCTCCACCTCCATCTCCATTACCTCCCTATACCCCTCGGCATTCACCTTGCCCGAAGCGGGCTCCTTGTCCCCCGTTGCCAGAGTGCTTTACTGACATTTTTAGGACTTTGATGGCTACTCACACATTGCAACTCCCTCCAGTTATGCCTTGTCGATCCATGACTGGGAATATGTCTCAATATTGTGAATTTCATCATCAGCAGGGGCATTTGGTTGAGGATTGCTCTGAGTTTCAGGAAATTATTTATGGCTTAGAAGAGAATAAGAGGATTGATTGGTCCGAGATGTAAAAAGTTATTTTAAATATTCGCAGCAAGTAGTAGCAAGCAGCAGCAGTAGCAGTCGCCACCTAGGTAGCCATCTCCGTTACAAGACCAGAGGCACCCCTGCGATTCTTTGATTAATGTAGCGCCCGCTCCATTACCCGTTCCAACGCTTACCGCGTATTCATCTCCACCTACCCCCTCACCTTCACCATCTCCTACTCAACCTCCACAACCTCCACCAACCCAAGCCTCTGCTCAGACTAGTGCTACCTCTTCTTCCTCCTCCATTTCCACCACAGGTTCTACTCCTGAAGCCGCTCGACGTGTCGTGTCAATACATCGCAACTGGACGCCACGACCCTCTACTTCCTCTGCCTCACCACCACTGTTACCATCCTCATCTCCACTACCTCCATTGACTTCATCACCCTCTCCACCATCTCCACTACCCCTACCACCATCACCATCATCTTCACCATCTCTGTTGAGCTATGATTTTGATGACAACTAAACTTAGCATGTGATGCTTTGGTATGGTTGTTGAAGTCATGATTTTGATGCTAACTACACTGATGCTAACTATACTCCATGTGTGGTTAAGTGAATGATGATAACTAAACTAGGTGGTTGATTGTTCCTGTCGATTGGTTAAATATGGTTGAATATGATTGAGTTGAACATGTGCTTTGAATTCTTCCTATGGATACTCTTCATAGAGCTTGGTTACATGATGCATTCATATTGACAGATGCACCTCTATTGATCTTGACAATCATGTTTTCAAAGTGTTCACTTGTTTATGGGCATGGCTAAATTGTTCTCATACTTTACTCACTTGCATTGAAATGTGATTTTGACCCTTGGTTGAAACGTTGGTTCTACAAGTGATTTCTAGCCCTTGCGAAACTCGCCATCGTGCGCCCTCGCAATGCTGATCGACCTGCGCGGACAAGGAATGTGCGTCAATGTTTAAGAACTTCAAGGACATTTGGTGAGATCAATCCTAACTCATAAGTTCTTGATCATTTGATTATCAAGGTTGAAATTCATGTTTTGAACTCCAAATGTCCTTATCATGCAATCGTGAGTGATAATTGGAAGGACAATGTCTCTTGGACAAATAATTCCACATGAATAAGAAATTGAGGATCAATGGAGAATTCAGGTAAAGATGAGGTTGAAAGACCTCCCAACAATCACCTTTAATCATGCCTAAACCTTGGTAATGTTGAAGTGTTTACTTTTGACAAAATGGGTCACTGGGCCTTCTGTCCAAGCAAGTGTCGACACCTAGTGTCGACATCTGCAGACAGAACTTCTGTCTAGCCGTTTCCAGAAACCATAAATATACCCAAAAAAGGGTTTGATCTCTATGAAACTCAAATTCAACGTTATGTTCTGGTGGTGGAATGAAGGTCAAATGTAAATCAGATGACCCAACTATGTAATCGAGATTTCATGTATTTTGTAAAGATAAATCTAAAGAATGAAATGTCTCCTTCGAGGGATCCTTGGTCTTCACCCTCGTCCACCTGCCATGGAGGGGGAGTTCCTTCTTCCTCCCTGAGAGCCTAAGCCCCAACACCACCGTCGGTCCCTGTTCCCCAAACTGCCTCAAGCTCCTAGCCCCTGGCATCTCCTCCCCCAGCTGAGGCCTCTCTTGCCAGCTGAATCAAACCCCCAGACCCCATGGCCTTCTCCTTCTCACTAACCTCCAACCACCCAGCCTTCACTTCAGCGGTACACTAGTCCCTTTGCATCCCCTTCACCGACATAGTCTTTGGCTGGTATACCCTCAGCCCCTTTGGCCTTCTTGGCCAGTATGCCCTTGAGCAACCCTTCCCCGGTACGCTCCTAGCCCGGCACAGCCTCCTTGGCTGGTACACAATCCCATGTACCCTTTCATCGGCATAGCCTTTGGCCGGTACACCCCCCCAACCAGCCTTAGAGAGGCCTTCCCTCTGTCAGTTTCCTTGGGTTTTTTGATGTCTTATCAAAGGTGTTGCTGTCTTCAGACGCCCACCTCCAATTGATTGGGTTCCGCCACTCCATGTGGGTGCATTCCCTGTATCTTCCTTACGTCTGGGTCAAGGGGAGATGCTGCCAAATTTTTGTTAGAAATAACAATGTGTTAAAAGGGCCAAAGGAAACAACAAATAAATGGAATAAATGATAACGAAATACTCTAACTAAGCTAAAAGAACCAGGGGAAACATGAAGAGAAAGGGGGAATAAACGGAGAATGGTTAAGAAACAGAGAGAGGGACCCCTCATGAATCACATAGAAAATCAAGTAAAAGAGAAGGAAGGGAGGAAGAAAATAAGAAAAGAAAGGCCTTAAAAGGATGAAGAAGAGTGGGCCCTCTAAGTGCTTCCCCGGCACACTCTGTGCCCACCCAATCCTTCCACGGCATCCCTTTAACCCCCTTCGCCGGCATGCCCTTAAACCCCTTCGTCGGCACACACCTGACACCCCCTTCGCCAGCACACTCCACCCCATTACTCACCGGCACGCCCATGTCCTTCCCCGGCGCACCCATCTCCGTGCAACCCCAACCTTGTGCATAACCTGCACGGGCCTTGTGTCCCCTGTACGCATAACCTACAAGGACTGCATCCCCTTTGCAGCTCCAACCCCATGCAAACCTGCACAAACTTTGTTCCCCTCCTGCTCGTTGGTACACCCTCTTCGGCGTGCTCCACCGCATCATTCACTGGCACGCCCATGGCCTTCCCCGGTGCACCCATCCTTGTGCAGCTCTAACCCTGTGCAGCTTCAACCCTATGCAGACCTGCATGGACCCAGCCCGCCACGCCCAACCATGTATGGACCCCATCCCCCTGCATGCACAAGCCTTGCACAAGCCTTGCATAGACTCTGCGCAGACCGTGCCTCCCTTTCCAGCACGTGCACCGACCTCACCCCCATGTACATTGACCTTCTTTTAGCCTCTGGCCCCACTTGCGTCGACCTTACTCATGCATAGCCCCCACCTGCACCGACCTTGGACTTGCGTGCATGGACCTCAAGTTCCCACATGCACGGACCTTGCATGGACTTTGCCCAGCATTGCATGGACCTATTCCCAAACATGCATGGACTTTGCCTAGCATTGCATGGACTTAACCCCTAACATGCACGGACCCTGCACGGACTTACCCAAGCTTGCACGGACCCCGTTCCTACCTTGCACGCGCTTGCACAGGCCTTGCATGGACTTAGCCCAAGACTTGCATGGACTTTGTCCAAACCTACACAGACTTGCATGAACATACATGGACTTACCCCAACCATGCATGGACTCAACCCCGTGCATATGCACGGACCCTGCACTGACCTTAGCCTATGTGCACTGACCTTAGTCTGCATGTGCACTGACCTTAGTCTGCATGTGCACTAACTTTAGCCCATGTACACTGAATTGGCTTGCATGTGCACTGACCTTGCCAGCATGTACACTGACCTTGCCCTTTGCATATTCCATAAGTACACTGACTTTGTGATGTGAAACCACTCCTTGGACCTAGCAAGCAAGCACGAACGGAATGGCGGACTCACTCGCGTAGCGCCCACCTGGGTCCGTAGGTGGACCGACGATGGGGGATGAGGGTCCGAAGTGGGATCTCGCTGTTTCGGGGTTTGGCTAGCTTGAGATTGAACCCCTAAGGTTCTGAGATGCCCAAACCAACGGGTGGCCAGCACACCGAGGGCGTGGGTTGTAGGGTCTCTCTCACAACTCGCTCCGCGGTGGCACTTGATTTAGTGGATTCCAGATCGGGCACTCGCTCACTGTCTGACGGGCAATTGAAAGTAATAATAAGCCAGCAAAGATAATGATACTAGTAGAGGAGAGTGATCAGGAGCTCACCTGATCGGCGTGAAGATGTCGATCCCAGCCGAAGACGAGGGCGAGCAGGGAGGCGTGGGTACGCACCCGCACACCGCGTTGGTGTCGCTTTATCCTAAAAATTAAAAGTGAATACACCACTACGCCTCACACAGGAGGGATGATCTCGATGTGGGAGTTAAGAGCTTTACATCCAAACACTACCTCCACGCAGGGAGGGGTTGTAAGCTGGCCAGGCGGGGAGGGGAAGTGAGGCTAGAAGCCGTTATGTCGATCCCCATCGATTCTGCCAGCTTCTGGAACAATCAGATAGATAGTCGAAGGTGGTGCTGTCACGGCGTCCCTTGAGCTCAGAACAGGTTGGAACTGGTGCCAAAATTCTATGACCTGACCCAGGAGGATGCTGGAATTTTCGTGGAAGTTCCTATTGGTGTCGCTGGCCGGGGTAAGGTCTGGAATAGGGCCCAACCGCCCTGGTTCAGGTTGCTCTCAGGCTGATGCTGCTGGAAGATAAGGGCGCCACGAATAGCCCCGTGATCTGTTGGAGGTGAGACTTAGCCGTTGCGATCGCGGTCAAGTCCTCTTCAATCTGAGACCAACGACGCCATCGGCAGATGTCGGAGTTGATCGCGGTGGCCAGAACAGTGGTGGTGGGTTGGTGTAGGATTAGGGAGACTGACCTGGCACACCTTGGATGAAAAAATTGGAACTTCTGATGACGAGGTCCAAACTTATCTCTGCTTCTTGGATATGAAAAGAACAAAGTCCGTGCAGGTTGTGCACGGGGTTGAAGAACAAAGTCCATGCACGTTGTGCACGGGGTTGATGAACAAAGTCCATGCACATTTGATGAAGTCCATATGGATCTGGGCTGAGTCCATGCAAACTTGGGTTAAGTCAATGCATATGTTCAGATTTTGGAACAAAGTCCATGCAAATGTATGGGGTTGAGTCTGAGCAGGGTCCATGCATGTATGCAAAGGGGATAAGGTCCATACAGGTCCAGGCATGTGAGGGCAGGGGTCATAGAAAGGCCAGTATAGGGTCCGTGCAAGGCTTGGGCATGCGAAGGGGTGAAGTCCTTGCATGGTCCGTGCACGTGCAGACAAGGTCCATGCAACTACGGGCCAAGTTGGTGGACATGCGAGCATGGTCCATGCAGGTGTACAAGAGGGTCTAAGCATGCCCAGGTAAGTCCATGCAGATGTACAAGGCTCATGCGAAGGGTGAGGGCCAAGTCAGTGCATAGGCAGGCAAGGTCCGTGCACGTGGGACCAAGGGTTGAAGGAAGGTCAGTGTACATGGGAGTGAAGTCGGTGCACATGCGGGCAAAGTCCATGCAGCCGCTCAGGGTTCGTACAGAGATGAAGGCAAAGTAAGTGCACGGTCCATGCACAAGGGGCCAAGGGTTGAAGGAATGTCAGTGTACATGGGGGTGAGGTCGGTGCACATGCGGGCAAAGTCCATGCAACTACTCAGGGTTCATGCAGAGATGAAGGCAAAGTCAGTGCAGGGTCCATGCACAAGGAGGTGAGGTCGGTGTATATGTATGCAGGGGGGGCGAGGTCTGTGCAAGGTCCGTGCACATAGGGCCAGGGGTTGAAGGAAGGTCAGCGCAGGGCTTGTATGTGCAAAGTGATGAAGTCCGTGCATGGTCTGCTTGGGGTTGAAGTTGCACGGGGTTGAAGTTGAAAGGGGATAGGTGCACCAGGGAAGGCCATGGGCGTGCCGTTGAAGGATTGGAAGGGTGTGCTGGCGAAGAAGGTGTACCGGTGAAGGAGATGTACCGGTGAAGGGTGAACTAGAAGGTGTGCCGGCGAAGGGGAGGGCAGCCTGCACTAGTGAAGGGCTTATCGAAAAAAAGGGGGTGCACCGCTCAAGGAGTGTGCCGGTGATGGGTGAGGGAAAGTGTGCCGGCAAAGGAGTTTAAGGGCATGCCGTGGAAGGGTTTAAGAGCGTGCTGGCGAAGGGGTTTAAGGGCGTGCCGTTGAAGGTTTGGGAGGGTGCATCGGGGAAGCACTTGGAGGGCCCACTCCTCTTCATCCCTTTAAGGTCTTTCTTTTCTTATTTTCTTCTTTCCTTCCTCCTTTTCTTCTTTTAAGGCCCTCCTTCTTCTAGCATGCGTGTTCGGGGTACTTAGCCATGGTTCAATCTAGTCCTCTTCATGTTGCCCCTGGTTCTTTTCACCTTGGTTAAGGCATTTTATTGTTGATTATTTCATTTGTTTGTTGCTCCCTTTGGTCTTTTAGCATATTATTATTTCTGATAAAAATTTGGAAACATCTCCCCTTAACCCGGGCGTAAGGGAGATACGGGGAACACGCCCATATGGAGTGGCGGAACCCGACAAGTGGAGGTGGGCGTCCGAAGACAGTAACACCTTTAATAAACCATCGAAAAACCTAAGGAAACTGACGGAGGGAAGGCCTCTCTAAGGTTGGTCAAGGGCGTACCGGCCAAAGACTGTGCCGGTGAAGAGGTGTAGGGGCCAATTTGCCGGCCAGGGAGGCTGTGCCGGGCTGGGAGCGTACCGGTCAAGGAACGGCTAGTGTGCTGGCGAAGGCATTTGAGGGTGGTTTAAGGCCAGTGAGAGGGAGAAGGCCATGGGGTCTGGGGGCTTAGTTCAACTGGCAAGAGAGGCTTCAGTTGAGGGTAGGGAAGGCTAGGGACCAGGGGTTTGAGGAAATTGGGGGAACGAAAATCAACGGTGGTGTCGGGGGGCTTGGGCTCTCAGGAAAGGAGGAGGGGCTCCCCCTCATGGCAAGTGGACGAGGGTGACAGCCAGAGATCTCTCGGAAGGGAGCAAATCACTAGGGGAGGAAAAGGCCAATGGAAGAGCACACAGGGAGACCCAATCCGATGAGAGACAACGCGAAAAAAAGAAAACGACAAGAATGGATAAAGAGAGAGAACCAAAACAAAGAGGGTTTTATTCATGGCAAATGGGAACCAAAATACATTGAATATAAGAAGGGTGGGGAAGAAAGAAAAAGAAGAAAAAAGGAGGAACGAGGGGTTGAGCAGAGGCGACGGCTCCCTGCTCTTCCCTCTTCTCCTTGCTACATTTCTCTCTTCCTCTCTCTTACTCTCTTCTTCTTTGGTGGCCGCCGAAGGGGAAAGCCCCTTTATTCTCTTCTTCTTCTTCTCCTTCTTCTCTTCTCTCTGGTGTGCTTGGTGGTCTCTTCTCTGTTCTGGAGGGGTCCTCTATGTGTTGTCTCTCTGTGTTTGTGTCTTTTCTATTTGCCGTGGAGAGGGGCTTTTAAACCTCAACGGCGGGGGCCTTCGAGAGCGGAGCGACAGAGGCGGGAACGTGGGTTATTAATGGGGATTTGACTTAGGTTGTCTTTGGTTGACAGGAGGTAGGCTATGTGTCCCCCTCCCCATTCGACACCTCAGCTACCCCGTTGCGCACCGAGGATCTGTAGGACGTGGTGTAAGATCCTCCCTGTCAGACGCGTCATTGGGGGAAAGCCAGGTCGTGTCGTTGAAAGAACTGAGCGTACCACTGGAGAACCCAAAGAAGGCATGCCGCTGAAGGGGCATGAGGGCGTGCCGTTGAAGGCCAGTATGGGTGTGCCGTTGAAGACCTCACTGGGCGTACCGCTGAAGGCCCGTATGGGCATGCCATTGAAGTGGATTTGGGCCCGTTTTGAGCCCGATTGACGATCCACTTAGTTCTCTTCGGGGCCCACGAGTTGTGAACCCCCCAGGGGTTGGTTCCTCTTTACTGTCGTGACTCTGGGAGTGACTTCACGACAGTTTACTGTTTGTTCGGAGAGTCCGAATGGGACGTGTTCTCCACAATCTCTTCAGTTGAAGTTGTTTATTGATGCTAGATTGGTCAGGACGCGCGGACGTGCAATCGGAGGGAGCTTCTTCAACCGGTGATGTAGCGGGTAGGGGACGCTATAAAGATCTATAGTCGTGACCCCTTCTCCAAACTGGGCGAGCTTGGTCTCGACGATCCGCTTGATCATTTGACATTGTGCCATGAGGTTTTCTGGCACCGGCGTGTTGGGAGGTCGTGGTTGGGCTTCGGCTAGGGGCGTGCCGAGCCCAGTTACTATAGGAGTTCGGACAGCCGTGATTGAGGCGTTGGCACCATTTTGCCCTCCTAGTGGGACTGGTGCTTCAGCCGAAGGCCTAGTGGGTGGCTGAGGATTGAGGTCATGTTTCTGAAAGAGGTCTTGTTGGAGGGTCTTCAAGTGCTAGTTCTCCTTCATAAGAGTCTCGAGAGTCACCTCTTGGACCTCGCTGGCTAGGGGAGCATTATTGATCGACTCCGCATTGCCAGGGGCGGCACAGTCCTCAACGGGAGCTTCCTCCACTCGTGCCAATGTCTAAGGCTTGGCAGAAGTGCCGACATGACCGATCAGAGCCGGCAGCTGAGTCGAGTGATGAGGCCTCCTAAGTTGAGCTATAGTCTGGTCCAGATCGTCAGACTGAGTCTCGGGCTGGTGTCTGGTGGCGTAACATGCAAACACCCGGACTGCATCATTAAGGAACTAGACTGTCCACTTCTTCTGAGATTTCTTCTTAGGGCAGATGGGTGCCCCTAGCCTATCGAAGACTGAGGTACGTTACAAGGGGGTCTCCATTGTGGTAACAACCTGAAGAGAACTCGGGGCTGGATGTCGGTGAGGTCCAGAACGAGCCCGTCTTTGCCTCCACCTACCCGGGTGAGAGGCGCTGGCTGACTAAGCGTCGTCAGGTAACGTCGTTGTGGCGTCAGGCGTGTCTTGCTTGGTGCCGCATCTGAGCGCCCGAAGGGGGTTCCTAAGATGCACCCTCCTAACGGCTTGAGCTTCCTCTGGGGCCACCCAGATCCTTCTCAAGTCGGGTTGTTGGTCTCCCTTCTCGTTGCTTTTTTGGCAAGACCTGGGAGCTCGTGCATCAAGCTGGCGTGGGTGCCCCCAGGCCACTATCGGGGTACCTACCTTTTTGAGTTCTGCTTTGTCCTCTCGCATTTGCCACAAGGGGAAAAAGTAGTTAGCGGTGGGGACCGTAGAGATGATCTATTCTTGGGGTATGATAGGTTCACCCCCATTGAGGCGGATTCGCAGATCATCGACAAGAATGGCCTTACCGGAGTTGTTGGTCACAGCGGTGAATCGCCAGCCTTTGCAGCCATGGTGATGCTTCTTCTGGGGAGCTGAAGAAGACCCCACTCCGCAGTGGTAGACCGAGTAGACCCGGCCTGTGGCCGCTGGTGGCGCAAGATCGCCAACCAAAAATATTGGAATCGACCCCCAAGACACGTAGTCTATGGTGGAAGCCGATAGCTAGGTGGCTTGGGTGTAAACCTTCACCCGGGCCGATAAAAGTGTTGTCGATGCTCGAGAGGACACCCTTGCATCAGGAACTGATATGGCAGGAGGTGCCGGAGTGCCGGTGACCGAAGGCTATGAGCCTGTAATCGACCTGGGGAGACAGGAGAGTGGGGTAGAGGACCCACACCCAACGTCTGGGTTGCCGCATCCCATAAAAGAAGACCTATGCTAGGAGTCAGCACCACTGAGGGGTAGGAGACAGAGTCCTTTGATGGGGCTGAGAGGCCCAGGGCCCGACGTAGAGAGTGCGGGCCGGGGACCGACCTTGAGAGATCCTGGGCTTGTGCGCCCGGTCTAGGTGCTAGGGTTCCTTGAACCAGTTGTTAAAAACTTGGGTCGAATGACGGCCCTTCAGAGGTTCGCGTCGAGAGGCCCGAACGAAGTGCTGGGGAGCCTTGCCCCCGGGCCGGGAGACCCATGAGGGAGGCTGGCTCGACTGGAGCTCGGGACTGAGCACCCGAGTGGGATGCTGCGAAGCCAGGCACCCTAGGGTAGAAACCCATTTCAGATGTTGGATTAACTGGAGCTAGGGGTTGGAGGCCCGAGCAAAGTGCTGCAGTGGAGACCAGAACTCGGGGCGTAAGGCCTGCGTTGGGAGTCGGTCGAGACTGGGCTCGGGGGCTGACGTTTGCCGGGGCAGGAGCTGGTCCGAGGCCCTTACGGGGGCCGGTGATGGAAGACCCAAGCCTAATACCCGAGCGAGTTGTTGAAGCTGGGAACTGGTGCGACGCATCTGTTGCTCCAACCAGCACAGGAATTGAGGGCGGCTGTGGAGCAGCCACAGGGACCACACCAAAGAAGTTGGGTGATCCGACGATCGGGGTGAAGCTACCAAAGGCAATTGACACCACCAAGTAACCCACCCGCGCATGGGTGGCAATGACAATGGGACCATAGGTAATGGCCGCCATGGCTACTGGAGTACCAGATGCTACAGAGGCGATGACCGTTGGTGGTCGACGAGTGTGATCCGTCGATACTGCTGGAAAGTGTGAACAAGTGCTCTCCTCTACCTCTCCTGCAAGGACAGGAAAAGGGCACCAAGACTTCAGGGCTGGCACAGGCTTTCTCTTCAGTAAAAAGAAGGAAGGCGGGAGATGTCCCATCGGGCATACCATCCTTTTGTTCACGCACGTTGGGTACGCAGGACCCACCGACCCTCCAGGGGGAATGCCCTCGAGAATCCGCCGCTCCCCGAGCGTGCGGGGGTGTGTGTGTTCGGTGACCGAAATGAGGGACGAGATAAGGTGATAGGGGAGATGCCAGACTCTAGCATACTTCGGGCATCCCCTCCTATGGCCGTATCCTTCTTAGGGCGGCACCGTGGACTCACCTTTTTTGGAAAGTCAATGGAGGACCGAGTGGCACTAGAGGTTTCCTAGTTTTGGTGGAAACGTGGCTGGAGTGCGGGCGTGCCAGTCAATTTCTTGACAATCACCTGGGGAACCAAGGGTTGACCGGGAAGCGCTGCCAGGACACGGCACATGGGCTCAGGAGGCGGGCAACACATGGATAGATGGGAGGTTCCATAGGTGTGAGTGCGTAGGCAATTGTGGGGAATTGGACACGAAGGTGCTGCCAACAGCCGTGCAGGCCGTGCCCAGGTTGGTGACCCCGGAAGGCGGAGTCACCGTGACGGTAGACGCGACTTTCGGGATCCGTCGCTTTGATTCCTGAGGATTTGCTTGAGGCGGTAGGAGTCCTCACACTTCTGGGGACTTTGCTTCCCCTTATAAATAGTGGCCTTTGAGATGGCTCCGTAGTCATCTTCGAGTTGGTGAGCTTTGAGGGAGGAACCTTTCTTCGGCATGTCCTCAGGAGAGTCCGGTACTTCACCGGACGATGAATCTCTGCAGGCTCGTCGTCTACCTTTAATCCTCCGGGGAGAGCCTCCACTGGCTCCTTGGCAGCCGTGGCCAGAACTGGGGGGAATGGTCCCATTTTCGAAGAGTACCGGAACGAGTACTTGGATGGCTGGCATGAGGCCTTGGAGAAGGTCAACCGCTTGTATACTGGCTGGGGAGTCCTGCTCCTTGAGCTGGATAGGTTTCGTCCTTAAGGGGGCGGAGAACGGCCTTGTACTCGACCCCCCTTGCCTTTTGACATTGTTTCTCCTGTCGTCTTCTTATTGCATAGTAGTGACTACTTTTCCTTTACCCTCGCAGATGCGTGATGAGGTACTTCTCCGAGCCAAGGGGCGTGCTCTTCTGCCCGAAGATGGCGGCGGACGGGGTAGCTGACCTCGTTTCCCAGTCTGCAAACATGGCCATCACACAGCTTCCCTAATGGGTGGGCCTTGTTGCTCCACTGCCCCCCGTCGGCCAAGGGAGGATGGGCCCACTGGCCTTCACTCTTGGTCACACCGTCTAGGTCATCCTTGGAGAAGACAATGGGATCTCCTAGATGGCACGGGGTGGCAATCCCGCATTGCGTGTTGTCGCTTCAGTCCGCAATGCGGACGGCCGTCGCGCATTGTCACCTCCTGCTCGCGCTATCTCCCCCCGTGGTCGGCCCCCCGGAGATCATCATGATCTCCTTTCCGTTAGGTCGGTTGTCGATCGGCGGGGGTGTCTTCTGCCGCCGTTCTGCGGCTTTGGCGAGGAACTTGTCGAGGAGTCCCCTCCGAACGAGGTCCTCGATGGCGTCCCTCAAGTTGATGCAGTCGGTGGTGTTGTAGCCGTGGTCGCGGTGGTAAAGGTAATACTTCTTCTTGCTCCTCGTGCTCGGATCCTACTTCATCTGGGGAGGCCACTTGAGAAATGGCTCCTCGCGGCTCTCCATCAAGATCTGGTCGGGTGGAGCCGTCAGGGGTGTGTAGTGGTGATAGTTGCCCCTCTCCTTGGAGCGGTCGCGGTGGTCTCCGTCGCGTCACTCTCACTTACTCTGACCTTTCTCGGTGGGTCGACAGATCTCTTACTGTCGGACCGATCAGCTCCGGTCGTGAGGCCTAGGGCCGCTATATTCTCCTCGCGGCGCGCGTGCTTCTGTGCTAGGGCAAGGAGGTCTGGAAGGGTCACCGGGGCCTCGATTCCAAGGGCATGCCGGAGGATATGGTCCCGCGTCCCTTGGGTGAGGGCTGTAGTGGCGATGCCGATGTCGAGATGTGGGATCTGTAGTGTCTCCGCGCGGAAGTGGGAGATGAAATCCTACAGTGTCTCTTCTTTGCCCTGCTTGAGGGCGAGCAGAGTCACTACAGATTTAGCCACCTTTCGGCTGCCAATAAAGTTCTCCTTGAACTGCTTCTTGAGCTGTTGGAAGGAAGAAATAGTCCAGGCCGGCAGGGACTCGAACCAAGCCCAGGCGTTCTCCCGAAGGGTCGTTACGAACGCCAGGCACTTCACAGTGTCCGTGACCCGGTGGAACACCAGGTGGGACTCGAAGCTGTGCATGTGGTCGGCCGGGTCGGTGGTGCCTTCGTAGGAGGTGAACGGCGACAGTTGGAGCTTTGGCGGGATGGGGACTTCCATTATTTTCCTGGAGAAGGGAGCATGGAAGTCCATGTTGTCGTCGATCAGGCCGTGATTCTTGGCGGCCAAGAGGACGTCGTCCAAGTATCGGACTTTGTCCTCTATCTCCTCGAAGCGCTGGAGTTGACGATCCATCTCCGGGTTGGAGTGGAGGGGGCTGCACACCCTTGGTGCGGACGCACTTCGGGATCTTCGGGTCCTTGTGGCCGAGGCACGGGATGCCTCTCACGCTTGACGGGGGTTCCCCCCAGTCTGGTGCCTCTCGTCCTCCTGTCGTTTGGGTAAGACGTGTTTGGGGTCGGCCCGTTGGTCCCGGAGCTCCTGGCAGAGTTCTGTCAGGGCCCCGGATCTGTTGACGTAGTTCATCGAGGTCACCTGGGGTGACCTCCTGTCGGGGGTGAGCGAAAGAAGCTTCCTGCGATTCCCGACGGGAGCTAGGTCCCTGGTGGGACCTGCGGCCCCGGTTGCTGGTGTTGCAGAGGCTTCCATGGGACGCCATAGCTTTTTGCTCGTATTCTCACAGACGACACCAAGAAGTGTAGAGGCTGAAAAATGATTCCTAAGTCATGTACCACCTTCTCTATTTATTTGTTGGGGAAGTCGTCTCACGCCCGTGGAGGCCTGCAATCTCCAGGAAGCAGAGGCATCAGAAGGAGTCCCAGGTGTTACCCCAGGGGACAACCCTCCGATGCTTAAGTCAACAACAGAAAAACAGAGTATAGAGAAGAGCATGATAGAGAGAGAGAGATCGCTGTAGGAGGTCGAAGAGCCGTAGAGATCTTCCGGACGAGTGCTCGCCGGTCCCAGTGCTCACTCAGTGAGTGCTCGCTGGGTGGTAAAGTCACCGGAAGGAATCTCTCTCAGAGTGTGGGCAGTCACTCTCTTCTTCTCGTTGTGTAGTAGGGCCAGTAGATCTATTCTCCTGAGTAGCGTTATAGTGGAATGAACCACCGTGCCATTCTCTTCTGTCGATCTCCCTTTTATAGGGGGTTGTCTTGGAGCGAGGAGCCTCATCCCTTGATAGGGAAGGGCGTCCGTACTAGAGTAATATTTCTCCGCTATAGTGGCGAAAATTTTTCGTTGGAGGGCGATTACCTCGGCGTTGGCTAGTCCTGGGGTGAGTCTTACGGCGCTCATGGGACGTGCTCACCCGTTATGGGGTCAAGGCCGACATCGTGGGGACAACGATCGGTCGCCGGAGAGTCTTCCAGTGATAACTGCACTTGGGCCGTAACCATTACGCATTGTAGAATCTGATACTTTTCTGGGCTGGGCTTCCTCTTCAATCCTATGAGCTAGTCCGCCTAAACCCTTCCTCCCCTACTCAGCCACCAGAAATGCACTATTCAATTAGGTTTACCCGGACTAGCTTGAACCTTTCATCCTAGCCCGCCTAAACCCTTCCACAACCCTTCAAATTCCCAATAAAAGCCCCTTAGGAGCTCAAAGGGTGGGATATACACAATAAGACACAAACACATGCGCAGACATACACAACAGAGCAAGGTCTTCAAGCGGCAGCAAGGCAAAGCTAAGGAGAATTGTGTGTGGGTGACTAGGTCTTTATCTAAGGACATCGAGGGTATGTCGCTTGTACTTCCCTCACTCGTTCCTTCGCCATGACACACAAGTCTATGCCCACTATGCGTGAGACGTTATGACAAGAGTGCGACCATGCACACACGTGACGTCACACTTCCCAGTACTCACGAGGCCATGTCCGACCGCTCGATCCGAGTCGAGATTGACCTTCGCCTAGGCACCAGTCTGATGCACTCGCTAGTCACCCAGTCACAAGCCCCTCATTTTGCGGAGCGAACACGGCCCACGCCACGAGAGGAACACTCTGTAAAACACGTGGATACCCGCTTTGCCACGCATTGACCCGGGGACCGACCACCATGTCGGAATTGTCCCATGGCTTGCATCGGTTGTACCTCGGCCACTACGACCCACTTGTAAAGCCATATAGCTCTCAAAAATTGTACAGCCATTTGGACGTATGCACTCGCATCCATATTCGGGCCCTCAGCCCTCTTTTGTTGTGTCACCTAGCGTGAACCCCTCAGCACCTCTGACCCCAGTCAACCCCGTCCTGTTTAGTGCGAACCTACAGCTGCGAAGTGCTCCCTGCTCTTCACCCAAGACCTCCGGCCTACACAGACTCCTCTTTTGCAGCCGAACGAAGGTGTTCGAATTCAATCCAATGTAAATAAACACCGACTGCTTACAGTCGGTGGGGAAAGATGTCCTATACACGACTCCCCACAGTTGCCTGTGCACTTGCACCTACAGAACCAACCTTCCCTCCACATGTCCCTCACCTCCTGAGTCCACGTGCCGTGCCCTGGTGGCGCATCCCCGGTCAGCTTTCGATTCCATGGGTGATTATCGAGAAATCGACTGGCACGCTCGCATCCCAGCCACGTTTCCCCTAAAACTTGGAAACCTCCCGTGCCGTTGGACCTCCCCTCGACTCTCCGTAAAAGGCAAGTGCACGGTGCCGCTTTGAGGAAGATATGGCCATGAGAGGGGGTGCCCGAAGCACACTATCTTCTGGCATCTCTCTCGCAGTTATATCTCACCCCTCACTCTGGTCACCGCACACACCACCGTCGGCAAGGAAACACTCACCCGCTAGGTGCGCGAACCAAAGGATGGCACGCCCGATGGGACATCTCCCGCCTTCCTTCTTTCTACTGAAGAGAAAGCCTGTGCCTGCCCTGAAGTCCTGGTGCCCTTTTCCTATCCTTGCAGGAGAGGTAGAAGAAGAGCACCCGCTCGCACTTCCCAGCACCTTCCAGTTCACCCTCCAATTGTCGGATCATGCTCGACGATCGTCAGTGGTCATGACCCCTGCTCGTCCGACGCGTCAACAACTAGGGAGGCCGTCACCTACGGTCCCATCGTTATTGCCACCCATGCGCGGGTGGGCTACTTGGCAGTGTCGATTACTTTCGGCAGTTTCACCCTGGTCATCGGATCGCCCTACTTCTTGGGTGTGGTCCCCATGGCGGATCCACCGCCACCCTCAGCTCCCATCACTGTTGGCGCCGTCAATGCACCATGCCCGCCGCCAGTCTCAACGGCCAGATCGAGTGTCCGACTCAGGTCTCCCATTGTCGGCCCCCGTAGGGGTTCTGGACCAGCCCCTGCCCGGGCGAACACTAGCCCACGGGCCCAATTTCGACTGGCTCCTGATGCGAGCTTCGCACCTCGAGCCCCAGTCCCTGCCACTATAGTTCGCTCAGGCTTCCAACCCCAGGCCTCGGTTTAGTCGACATCTGGTGTGGGTCCCCACTCTAAGGTGCCCGACTCCTTAGCACCTCACTCGAGCCGTCAGCCTCGAGCCTCAGTCGAGCTAGCTCCTCGCACGGGTCACCCGACCTGGGGACAGGTCTCCCCAGTATCTCGTTT
This sequence comes from Amorphophallus titanum, assembly GCA_024336825.1. Lineage (NCBI taxonomy): Eukaryota > Viridiplantae > Streptophyta > Magnoliopsida > Alismatales > Araceae > Amorphophallus > Amorphophallus titanum. The sequence continues at coordinate 4,270,691 of JANBPO010009260.1, forward strand.
GGGCCTTCCGACTCGAATTTCTGAACTGTAACTGCCTCACCCGGGCCATCAATCCCCAGTTCGAGGCTGCTCAACATCCATACCAGGCATGCAACCCCGGAGTCTCTCACGGGCGACGCCTGGCATAAGTGATCCACTTTAGGTTTCGCATCCCTCGGCTCTGTCGTGGGGGCATGTTCCCTACAACTTGACTACGCCGACTCCCAATATAGGTCTGCCTCTATGGGACGTGGCGGCCCCAGTATGGACCGAAGGCCCTATGCCCCACCTTCCGATCTTTCTAGTCCCAGGTTTAGGCTCATGGTCTCAGATCGCCGACATCCCAGCACCCACTGCAGTGCCAACTCTGAGTACAAGCACATCATCCTGGGCAGCCGCAACACTATTGTCGGCTCGGGCGAGGGCTTACACTCGAGCCACCCAGCCGTCGGCCTCCACTACAAACTTTGGGTCTTGGGTAAGTCCTTGTTTTAATTTGAGTAGATTGAGCACTATTTTGGGGCAAACCCAATTTATCCACCCTCTTGGATTTGCCATAGTTCGGATCTATACCATGAAGGTGAATAACTATGATAATTAAAGTCGAATAACTCACCCTATTCTAGGTGATACAGGCAGATCATTCTCATCACCAACACGTGACTCACTTCCCTTTTCGAAGCGGACTCCCGTCATATTGCATATTCTAAGCGGCATGACGATGGTGACAATATATTACCATATAACGATGTTAGCCGATCACAGAGACATCGTGAGAAAATCCTCCGCTGAAATTACCTTACAACACACGTATTGCCAAGGCAGGTAACCTCGCAATCCTGACATGCTTACTCAAATTTTATCGGGAGCATCATCCCTCGATTAGGACTTCTCTTTATGTGCAGGAGGACACGCGTTCCGCGCACGGAGGACATACCCCGACGTGCCGTCTTAGAACACGACCTTCGTCCTTAAAGTAATTATAAGTTGAAATCTATGGTTTGCCGTGTAGTGTGTGTAAAAACCCATACCTAAAGGTCACCCTTAACGATCGGGGGAGGAACTAGATTCCGGGCACGGAGCTCAGTACCAGCCTAGGATGCTAGAGAAGCCAACTCATTTTAACCAAATTCAAATTGCCTAAGTCACTCAACCATGTTTTAAGGAATGCATGATCAATAAAAATACTAATGGTATATTTTTACACAAAATAAAGATACCTTCACATATCCATCGCGTAAAAACCAGCATCCTGAAAGCTTAGTCATTTGAATCTTTTTATTTTCTTGCTTGACAGGATAAAAAATGGACAAGAGAGTAAAGGATTGGGTTCCTCAACACGGAGGAGTAGCAAATATTAAGTTGGACGAAGAAGGGATAAAAAGGAAGAGAGACGAGGGTTAGAACTCCCTCGTTAAGGCATCGAGGCCCTGATAACAAGGAATCAGATACAGAATAAATCAAGATCAGCTATAATCAAGGCGGGCTAAAGCCTCGAGAACAGCAAGAAAAAGGGCGAGGACCCCGAACGGGTGAGGAAAAAGGAATGGGAAGAGGAGGAGGAGAGTGATCCGACGCGGTCAGGGAAGGAGTGTGAGAGTCATCTGCCAAAGGCGGGGAAGAAGTGACATGATCGCCCGACAAAATTGAGGGAAAAACATGGAAATCGCCCGTCAGAGTCGGGGAAGGAAAGTGACAGTCGCCTGACAAAGTCAGGGAAGGATCAGAAAAACTACCCGACAAGGTCGGGGAATGAGCATGAGGAACCCTTGACAGGGTTGGGGGAAGAAGATGAGAAGAGGAAACTGGACGTACCCGGGGAGGACAACTAGAAGATGCCCCTGGATTAGGAAAAGAGGAGGACATAGGTCTGAACTTAGAATGGTGAGGATAGGAGAAAATAGTAGAAACATGGTCGGGTGGCAGAAGGCACACCACCCAAGGATAGGAACTGAGCAAGAGAAATGATGAGTGGATGGAAGGAGGAGGTGGAGTGGACCCCCAAATGCACAACTAGTGGCCCCTGAACTTACGTCGCCGCTTCTTCTTAGCCGAGATCTTCTTGGAATGAATCCCCCTGGCCCGGACTCGGGCCTTCGAGCTCCTTGATTTGCCATGTCTTATTAGGTAACAGGTCCACCTGGTAGATGGCCTAGCCCAGTTATGAATATACTGCTTTATTGGGGCGGTTGCCCCTAGACACGGGGTGCTAACCATGGGCAGACATTCCCGAACAATTAACTCCTTGGGATGACTATCAGAAAACCATGGAGTTTTGTTGCTGGGCACCAGAAGCATGAGATTCGACATCTCCACTTGGCAATTGACAATGAAACATAACTCCCTTACCAAAAGTGCAGGACAAAACTGAGGGAGTGTAATGCACACCGTTGATGCGGCCAGCTCACCAATGAATTGAGGGAGATAACATAGCAAGTGCAGAATGCCCCTAGACAATCTTAAAAGTATGGCCAATTGCCCCTTGAACATGGAATCTATTAAATTCTTAGCAGTTATATGGGTTAGCACCATCTGAGTGGAGAATCCCTCTTGGCTAGTGAACTGAATACCAATTGAGCAAGGAGAAATAACAACGTCGATGATCGACCATCCGGTAGGTAATGAGATTGCCATCGGCCTTGCTCGAGAAGAGACTGGCATCAGTGCAAAAGAGCTTTGCTCAATAGCCATCTTTAAAAGTGAGGGCTCCCTATCCCTAAGATAGCTAGGGACTAGTACTTGGACCGGCATGCGACAAATGAACTTTTGAATTCCGTAATGCATGATCAAAGCCCGGCTTGGCTTACCATCTCCTCGGGGACTGGGCCTGAGGGGCACCAAAGACAACGCACACCCGCTCCGTGGGGTGGAAAGTGATAGAGAAGGGCTAGAAGGAAAAGGTTTGGAGGGTGTTGGTGGGGGTAATGCTAGTAGCGGAGGGATAGTGGCGATGATAGGCCTGGGTGGAGGTAAAGGCAAAGGTGGAGGTGTAGGTGTGGGTTCAGCCTGCTCAGGCTCGGATGACGATGGCTAAAGGGGTGGCAAAGATAGTGGAGATGGTGGTGGTGGAATAGGGATCTTTGGGGAGGAAGGCGACGAAGGCGATGGTGATGGCGATGAGGGTAATGGAGGTGGCGAAGGTGGAGAGGGTGAAAGTGGTGGTGAAGTGGAGGAAGTGGCAGGTTACGGTGCTCTTCAGCGTATCGACACGACGCGTCAAGCGGCCTTGGGAACAAGAGTGGTGGTGGAAATGGAGGGTGAAAGAGGGGTATTTGCCTAAGCAGGGCTTAGATAGGTGAAGGAGATGGGACAGGAGAAGGGATAGATAACAGAGCGGGTACTTCATTAACTGAAGAATCACAAGGATGTCCCTAGTCTTGAAACGGGGACGGCTACCTGGGCGGCACTTGCTACTGCTACTACTTGCTGCGGAGATCCAAAATTACTTCATGCATAATAGCCCAATCAATCCTCTTATCATTTTCCAGACCATTAACAAATTCATGGAACTCGGGGTAATTCTCGACCAAATACCCCTATTGACGATGAAAATCACAAAAATGAAGTAAATTTCCGATAGCGGGTTGGCAAGGCATAACCGGAGGAAATTGTAATGCGTGAGTGGCCATCAAAGCCCTATAAATATCTGTAAAGGATTTCGGCAATAGAGCGTGAGGAGCCCGCTTCGGGCAAGGTGGATGCCGAGAGGTATGGGAAGGTACTGGAGATGATAGTGGGGGCTGCACAGGCAATGGCATTTGCATAGGTAAGGGCGCAGGGTTAGTGAGTGGATTCAGTGGAGGCGTGCATGGAGTGGGAATGTAGTGAATAGCATCTACCCACTCGGGGTAGGGAATTCCCTCGACCGAAGGTGGATAGGATTGACTGTGGAAGGTGGTAGGTTGGTGCGTGGGGGTATATGGGTAAGTGGGGATGGAATACTGACTCGTGGAGGGATACGTGGTGGAGGGCTAACTCATGGGGGATGGCGGATAGGAGGCATATGTGGGCGTGGGAGTTGAAGGAGGCACGGGGTCAAGGGGATTTAGAAGTTATTGTTGGATGAAGCGGGCTCGGCTATAAAACTATTGCCAAGACGTGATCGACCTGCCGTCAATGCCCGCCCTTTTGCTATTGGCCTCGACATGCCGTCGACGCCCTCTTTTCTGCTTTCGGCTTCGGAGAAGCTCGCGGGGCGATGAAGAGGGATGCGAAGTTGGGAGAAGGTGAGATGTTGAGGGGGGATGTGAAGCTGAAGAGGGATGCGATGATGAAGGATGGCGTGGCAGATGAGCGGGTGAGGGGAATGTTCAGCGGAGTGGATAGGAGGTTGACTGAAGCGGAGGCGGATGTGGCGATCTTAAAGGGCCGCGGTGCAGATGAACAGAAAGGTGTTGTTGCGAGGGATACTGGCAGGCTGCTTTATTTGCGAAGAGCGGCTGTAGCTGCGGCGGTGATCGTTTTGTGTGTCGCGGGTTATTATTACTGGCCGAATCTGTTTGATCATGGACACGGGAAGCCGGCGCCGGTGGTGGCGCAGGCTGTGGTGGTGTCGCCTGCGAGCGCTACGACGTATACGCGGAGCCTGGTGCTTGCGGATGGCAGCAGGGTGTTGTTGAAAGAGGGGAGCACGTTGAATGATGGCGGAGGATTGGGTGCGCATCGGCGGGAGGTGACGCTGACGGGTGAGGCTTATTTCGATATTGCGACTGATGCTGCAAGGCCATTTATCATTCATACGGGGAAAGTCAAAACGACGGTGCTGGGGACTTCGTTCAATATCCTGGCCTGGCCCAATGATAAGCGGGTGACCGTTGCTGTGACCAGTGGACGGGTACGGGTGGAAAATGAGCTGCGGGTACTGGCTACTTTGTCTGCCGGTGACCTGGTACGATATGATGCTGCCAGTGCGCAAACGGTGCAGAAGCCGGTGACGCAGGCGGATGTCACGAAGCGCTGGTCGCCTCAGGACCTGCAATTCAACGGGGAGTCTTTTGCCTCGATCGCTGATGTGCTGAGCAAGAGATATGGTGTGGCCATTTCTGTTGCGGATGAACAGCTGGCGAAAACAAAGATCGTGAGCTCGTTCGCTGCTGCTGAGCCGTTGGATTCGATACTGAGTATTGTTTGTACGATCAATAATGCTTCTTTTGTCAGGACGGGGAATACGATTACCATTACGAAGAGATAAACCGGAAATAACCATTACACTATAAGTTTAACGTTGCTTGCTCAGTGCGTTGTTGCACTCCTGACATCTATTTGGATAACCAATTAACTGCTTAAAAGAATGAGAAAAATTGCATTCGGTGCGCTGTGCTTTGCACGGCGGTGGAAAATTTTTGCCTGGGGATTTTTGCTGCTACCATTATTCTTTTCACACGCTGCTACTGCGCAGGATGCTGGCAAGAAGATAGCTTTCGGACAGAAGGATCAATCGTTACAGAAAGGGTTGGACAAGGTGGGGGAGCTCTCGGGCTTTCGGCTGTCGTATACGCTGCAGGATGTGGAAAAGTACGACAGCATTACGGTGGAGAAGGGGACGCGCTCGGTGACGGCAACGCTGAACCTGCTGCTGGAAAAAACGAACCTGACCTACCTGATCCGGGGGCAGAATATCCTGATCCTGCCCCGGTCTAATCAGCCGGTGATCATCAGCGCTACTGCTGATGATGCTACGGTACAAGGGACGGTCACGGACTTACAGAATAACCCGCTGGGCGGGATCTATGTGCAGATCAAGGGGACGAATAAGGGTACGTTGACGAATGATAACGGGGTGTATGTGATCAGGGCCCCAAAGGATGCCGCGTTGCTTTTTTCTTATGTGGGTGTCAACCCGCTGGAAGAGGTGATCAATGGCCGCAAGACCGTGAACGTCGTACTGAAAGTGGAAGCGCGGGAGCTGAAGCAGATGGTGGTGACGGGCTATAGTGATAAGAAGGCGGCTGAACTGACGGGGTCGGTGGTGCAGCTCTCGGGCACGGAGCTGATGAGCGGGGTCCCGGCAACGACGGACGTTTATGAATTGCTGAAGGGAAAGGTGCCGGGTCTGCTGGGTACTACGATCCGGGGCTCTTCTGCGATCAGCACGGTTGGCCCAACCACGCCGCTGATCGTACTGGACGGTAATGTCATGGGCAACGTGGATATCAACGAGCTGGTGAACCCGCAGGACATCGAGACGATCAGCATTTTAAAGGATGCGGCGTCTACGGCGATCTATGGTTCGCGGTCGGCGCTGGGGGTGATCGTCGTGGTCACGAAGCGGGGCAAGCAGGGGATGAAGGTGACGGTGAACAACCGGAGCGGGATGACGACCTATCCGCACCGCCTGAAATATATGAATACGGCGCAGTGGATGGATCATGTCAATAAGTACCTGGGCGGTTTATGGAGCGGCTATGCGACAACGTATGGCCTTGACCCGGACAGCGCCGCTTTTATCCAGGAATCACAGCTCCCCACGGCGGATGAGGCGAAGCAGAATTTTAACTGGGACAAGGCTTTTCATGATAACGGTTATTATAATGATCTGAATGTCGGATTCAGCAGCGGCAACAAGCAATCGAGCATTTATGGAAGCCTCGGCTGGTACAAGGAACGTGGCGCCACACTGGGGAGCTATACGGACCGGAAGACGGCAAAAATGAATGTGGACTTTACGCTGTCGCCCAAAGTGACGCTGAGCTTTACGACGGGCGCGGTCATCACGAAATCGACGGCGCAGAATGGTCAGCTGGATGCGATCAATTACCTGCCCTGGTGGACGCCCAAAGACGCGAACGGCAACTGGAATAAGACTTTGTCGATGCCGGTCTCTAACTTCCCTACACCGGGCAATTCGTATGTGACGATCCCCAACGTGCTGTATGAGCATGCAACCTATGACAATACGTATATTACCAACGACGAGACGTATATGGGGGCTTTTACGCTGCGCTATAAGCCTATCCCGGAGCTGACGTTACAGACCTCGAACAATATCCGTCACAATATTCTTTCTTCGAATTCCTACTATGATCCGCGCTCTTATTCGGGCCGGCTGGGCTTGTACTCTACCGTGTTTGCGCTCGCTCCCTGGTTCCCTACGGTGAACGCCAGCGGGACGCTGGACCTGAGCAATGCCGTGACGAATACCTACAGCACGTCGAATACGGTGAATTTTCGCAAGCAGTATGGCAAGCACCTGATCACGGTATTGGGCGGTCAGGAGTTTAGTATTACCCGGGGCGAGACCAACGCCATCAGCTATTATACGATCCTGCCGGGGGAGCGGAATGCGGGCGCGGCGACGTATATCGGGGATTTCAATGCCTTTGCTTATGGCCTGCCTTATACGCCTTCGGGCAGCCAGACGGAATCGGGGATGTTCTCGGCGTTTGGCGAGGGCAGCTACCGGTATGACCAACGCTATACGCTCACCGGATCGGTCCGGACGGATGCTTCTTCCAGCTTTGGCAAGAACAACCGCTATGGTACCTTTTATTCTCTGAGCGGCGCCTGGCAGGTGGACCAGGAGCGGTTTATGGCTTCGCTTCGAAAGACGGTGACCAGCCTGAAGCTGCGGTATGCTTATGGTACTTCCGGTCGTGACCTGGGGGGCTATTATTTAAATAAGACGTATTACAGCAATACGGCCAGCTACAATGGCGTGAGCCAGTCGGGGTCTGTGATCAGCCAGCTGGCGAATAACAATATTAAATGGGAGACGACTTTTAATCATGCGCTGGGCACGGACTTTAGTATCCTGAACCGGCTGAACATGACGATCGATCTCTACCACCGGAGGAGCGCGGGGCTGGTGCAGGCGTTTACGTTACCGGCTACGGAAGGGGGCTATACGCAACAGACGAACATCGGTGAGGTAGTGAACAAGGGGTTGGAGGTGAGCCTGAACGGGGACGTGGTTAGGCGGAAGGGATTTTTTTGGAACCTGTCCGGGAATATCTCTTTTAACAAGAACCGGATCACGAAGATGTCTGCGGGTACGCGCACGTTCGTGCAGCAGCCGGGTCATGCGATCGGAGATGTGTATGCGATCCCGTATGTGGGGGTGAATGCGGATGACGGGGCGCCGCTGTTTTTGATGGGGAATGGGAGTAAGACGGAGGGGTTGACGACAGTGGCTGAGGCAGATACGTTAAATCAGCGGAAGGTGGGTAACACGACGCCGAAATATTACGGCGGCATCCGCAGCGCCTGGTACTACCATGGTTTTACGCTGGCGGTAGAATGTTATTTTGAAGTGGGCGCGGTGGTGAGCAATTATGATATCTATACGAACACGGACCCCAGCGCGGCGTATTTCAGCGCGCAGAATAATTATATTTTCCCGTCTACCTGGAAGATCTGGTCGGGCAAGGGGGACACGAAGGCGAATATGCCGAATATCTATGATCCGCAGGCGGGGTACTGGTATTTCTATTCCACGAAGAACTCTTTGTTTTATCAGAACGCGAGCTTTTTTCGGATCCGGAATATCCGATTGAATTATGATATCCCTCGGAAGGTGGCGGAGAAATTGTCTATGTCGAATGCTTCGATCTTCTTTAATGCGGACAATGTGTATGTTTTTAAGCACAAGAGTAACTGGCGGGATGCGGAGTCGGTGAACTCGCCGCTAAGGTTGGTGGTGGGGTTGAATATTGGGCTGTAGGGGCGCGGGGCGCAGACTGGGGGATGGACGGGAGGATGGGGAGGAGCGGACGACGCAGGAGCCGGGGATGAGGATGTGGGGATGGATGCGGAAGGAGGGAGACGATGGATTAGGATGGGCGGAAGACAATTTATTTTTTAATCATTACATACTCGATCAAGATGTTTATCAAACAATATATCATTACGATTTTGACGACGCTGTTGTTGCTGGGGGTGCTGGGCGCCTGTAATAAGCAGCTGGATGCGCTGCATCCGCACAATGTGACGGAGGAATCTGATCTGTTCTCGACGGATGGCGGGTACCAGCGGGCGGTGGAGGGCATCTATTCCCTGTCGATCGCGGCCTGGACGGATAACCTGGTGATGACGGGTGAAGCGGCGGGGAATAACCTGCGGAGCCTGGAGATCTCTCCTACAAATTATGAGGATGTGTATACGTATACGCATAACCTGATGGATCTGTGGACGCCGAATTATAAGTTGATCCAACACGCTAACCTGGTACTGGCAAACGTAAAGGCGGGCGAAACTGACAGCGTGATCCTGGAAGCAAAGGCGGAAGCGCTGTTCTGTCGCGCATTTGCTTACTTCAACCTGGTGCGTTGCTATGGCCGGCCGTATTACCAAAGCCCGGGGAGCAATCCGGGAGCTATTTTGGTGACGGACCCGGACGATGCGGGGATCCGGGCGAGGAATACGGTAGGAGATACTTATAAGCAGGTGGTGACGGATCTGCTGGCTTCGATCCCTGCGTATACCTCCAACAGGGGAAGCAGCTACGGTAATATATATGCGTCGGAGGCGCTGCTTTGCCGGGTATATCTATATATGGGCGGGACGTTTGCGAGCCCTGACCAGGCGTTGAATGACTCGGTCGTAAAATATGCTTCGCTGGTGATCGGCGGCCCGTTTGCGCTGGCGCAGGGGAGCGCGTTTACTGCATACTTTAAAACGCAAAATACTTCGGCTGCTGCGGTCGAGGATATCTTTGCTACGAATACTTCTTCTTCGTCCGCTTCCTTGCTGCATGGTGTTTTTACGCCCATTTCTACGACCTATGCGGGGGTCTATACGCCCTCGCCGGATCTGATGGGCTTGTACCGGAGCGAAGCGGGGGATCTGCGACTGTCGCTGTTCAAGAAGGGGGTCTTTAACCGGAGCCCGTATGCGGATGATACGTTATCGACGATCAAATATGACGTGTCGGGTACTTCTTCGACGGCGCGGTATTCTTATTCGCCGGTACGTCATTTCAGGCTGGTGGAGATGTACCTGAATCGGGCGGAGGCGTATGTGAAGCTGGGTAATAATACGGCGGCGCTGGCGGATCTGAACGTGGTGCGGAGCCGCGCGGGGTTGACGCCGTTAGGTGCGGGGGCACTGACGGGGCAGGCGCTTTTCGATGCTATTTTTACGCAACGCAGGCTGGAGCTGGCTTTTGAGGGGCAGAATGCTTTTGATTACTACCGGAATGGGCTGACGATGAATCGCAATTATACTTTCGTTTCGATACCGGGGGCGGATTCTGTGTATACGATGCAGGCGACGGACCCGAAGGTGGTGTTGAGAATTCCGAAGGCGGAGCTGTTGCTGAATGGGCAGCTGCAGCAGAATGCGCAATGATGATGTGCGCAGAGGGACGCGGGGAGCGTGAGATAGGGCGCAGGAGGTGGATGAAGCCGGGAGTTGACCACGCATGGTGCCCTCCGCCCCCCGCCAGCAGCTGCAGATCATTTTTTCTGGACACGGCACTCACTGGACACCACAGAATACGCAGGTAACGGCTGCTTCGGGTCCTCCGACTCTTCTCCATGGACGTCAGCCCACCATTAACGGATGGGTTTTCTCCGGTTGAGCAGTGACAGCCGGTGGATGAATCCAAAAAGCGGCCTTGAGATGTGCCGCGACGGGCGCGGCCGGCAGTCGAGAACTGGAAAGCGGAAGCCGCTGCTGCAACCGCCGCCGCGCCCATAGAAAATCATTGTCTTGTGCATAAAAATCATGAGTGCTCACAATTATGCAATGAAAAATTAATTCTCCTGACTCTCAACCTTTTTTCATTAAATAATTAACCACAAATTAAGCTAATTTGTAAGAACGACCCAATTAATGCAAGGTTGAGATTAACTGTCAGGTATGCATAATTGGCTAATTATGTGCATATGAAATAATGTATGTGATATGAATTATCATAAAGAAATGAGCACTCATCAAGTCCCCTCTCCTTTCTTTGAATGCATTTAACTTCCTGTCGTCTGTGTGTTATCATTTGGTTTCCCCCATCGACGCCGAATATGCCCTGGTCCCTACCAGGGCAATATTAATGTTGTACCCCCCCTTTCCCTGGGGTTTCTTTTCAATGGAAGGCTTGTGTCGAGCTCCCTCCATATTTATCGTGAGTTTCATCACCAGAGGCATATGCATATGTGCATCTCTGGCTATCCCTGGGATTGCCCCCTCCATGGTTCATCCATTCATAGCTATGAACCAGAGAGAACATGGCCGCTCCCATAACCTGGGCGCAGGGTCTTTTGGCATAATCATCTCCCTATATGCTACCTACTGGGTGTTCGAGTGTTTGCCCCTTACAATCTCCGTAGTTCAAATGCTAACCTGCTAACCCCCAAATGCTAACCTGCTAACCCTCGAATGCTAACCAACTAACTCCCTCTTATGTCTGATTAATCGTAGGCAGTCTAATTGTTGAATGACTAGTCACTATATCTCCTCTACCCAGTATATGGGTTACAGTGCGATGCTTTGTTTTCTCGAGAATGACAGTCCAGTGACCGGGGAGGGGGGGACATTCCCCGTCAACATCCATGCCTATGATTCTTCTTTGAATCACCACAAGGTCATAAGGTCTTGTCCTCGTATGACACATACCTCTATGGGCCACTAAAGGGTGTATAAGAATAAGGGTTTATGACCCAACATAAAATCCACTACCCCTAAGGGGAATGGTGGTGGCCATGGGCTGTGTACCCCTCGTTGACTAGCCCTCGGGGTTTCCTCCCATCTCCGCCGTCACTCTTAGACATGTCCCGACCCATGGAGCATTGGTGCCCCTTGTAGGCTAGCCCTCGGGGTTTCCATCCATTTGGGTCTACCAGTCGCCGTCTTGGCCTCCTGGTATTAAGGAGCTTACCCCAACTCCATGGGTATGCCTCCGCTTCTCCCCCGTGACCCTCTGGATATGGGGAGATGCTGCCCAAATTTTGTTAGATTAATCTAATGAATTGCCACTATAATATGTGATGTGTTTTGATTTGGCAAATCATTGTGCTCGTGTATGGACCTCGCACAAGTTTTGACCCTATTTCCAGGGCATTCAGGACCTGATTTCACCCATTAATCAATCCAAGAGGTCCACAAATAAATTTGCAACTCAAACAGGTTAAAAGTATGAAACTATACCTTAATTCAGCATGGACCAAGCCCGGCGCGCCCTAATCCAGTGCGACACCTCCCGGTGCCGTTTTAATTGCACACTCAAAACCCCATATTTCTCGAGCTTACCCACCCAGCGCCCGATCTGGCGTGCTCCTCACCCCCTGCGCCGTTGAACCTCATCTATCCACCCCGCGCCATTTTAACATTACACCTACGCTGCCCCACGCCGTATTAGCCTATACCTACGCCCAACCGTGCCAGATTTGAATAAACTACCCCCTTTGTGCCGTTTTAACCCCTCACTCATTCCCGAGTTAACCCTTGCCTTCTATGATAGGGATTGATCAACCTAATCGACCATGAGTTGGATAAAAAGAAACTATTTAAGTTAAACCTGTCTTTTATCATGCTCTTGTTGTATGCATTGTGCATAGATAGATACATATTCATACGTGTCACTTTAATGCATGCTTGCTTGATCGAATCCTCGGTATATCGAATGGCATTGACGGAAGGTTGGGTCATGCCCGACTGGAAGCTTTTGCTATGTGTGATGGTGGTCTTCAGACCTACATTCTCCGCCTTGTACCAGGGTTCTGACTCAATAAACTACGCTTGCTCTGCATGATTAAAATAACAAACAAAGCCCCTCATGTGGATTTGTCAATCTCATCTTCGCATGCATTCTCATTCGTTTTATGTTGGCCTCAGATGGCTCATTATCTCGACAATTAATCAAAGATTTTTCTCCTTCTTGGAGGATGTAATTAACGTTATAACCTTTACGGTATGATGGACTTTGGGTCCCGACACAGACGTTACCCTCGCCTGACTCGGGTCAGATCGAGCGCATAATAAAACTTGTCACTTAGTGACTGGCAAGCCCTTTCTTTCTTTTCTATTTTAAATATAAAAGAGGGAAAAATATCTTCACACCCACAAAACTTGGCACTTCCGGTGGGACTTGAGTCTCCTTTCATCTTCTTGCCGAGATAAATAGGCCCCGGGACCCTCCCAAAGAATGCTGATCGTTTGCTTATTTCTGTGCTCACAGAAATCGATGATGGTTGCTGGGTTTGCTGCGCTAGCATTCGACCCTAAGATCATGACCAATCATGCTACTACTGGGTACCTGGCAGTACCGACTGTCTTCGACTCTTTCCCGCCGGTGGTCGGCTTCCCCAACTTTTTGGGGCTAGCCTTTGCTGATATGCTAGAAGTAGAGGCCCTGGAGCTAGCCAAAGGAAGGATCAACAAGAATCCTAGGGCCCACAATGCTCGAAGCTGCAAGGACCTGACAACAGGTCAGACTCAGCTGACTAGCTGCATAGTCCACCATGTAGCTCAGGAAGTTCGCCCCACCTACTACAACAAGCTCGGGGGTTGCCGTCATGGGAATTCCTACAGAAGAGCTACTGTCGCTGCTACTGGACGACTGTCGGTGTCCGGGAAGTGTGTTTTGATCGGCGGTGTCCACATCTTTCAAGACGGATGTAATGCCCAAGCAATCCCAGACCGCGTGGTCACTACTGTAGCAACCCGCAACTCCTTCCAAGCCCTTTCTGGGAGGAGGGCTGAAAGAGAAGAAGTCGACCGTCAAGGCCAGAAAGAGTTGGCCACAAGGCCAAAGAAGTTCAAGCAGGTGTAGGTCCCTAACAAGATCCAGCATGTCTACCAAGAGGAGCTGAAGGGGAAGAACACCGATGAACATGCATGGAGCTCACCCCCAGGACTACAAAGGTGCGCGAAGGATTTGGTTGGCTGGTTTTGTGTTTGCTAGGCTCACGCCTAGGGCATGTCGCATGATTGTCCCTCATACGGCATCTAGTCCGAACACAAACCTCCTAAAAGGGCAGCCCCGACTTTCATAAACATGCTCTATCTGGATGTCGTCAGACTACGTGTATGACCCGGATGTTGCTTGATGAAAGTACCCTACTCGGCCCTATCTCAATAATCATGCATGGCCCCAGATGTTGCTTGATAAAAGCACCCTGCCCGAGCCCTGCCTTAATAATCGTGCACTGTCCCAGATGCGGCTTCATGAAAGCGCCCTACTCAAGCCTTGCCTCGATATTCATGTATGACCCCAGATGCTGCTTGATGAAAGTGCCCTACCTGGGTGCTACCTCGATGTTCATGAATGACCCAGATGCTACTTCACGAAAGCACCCTGCCCAGTCCCTACCTCAATGGTTGTGCACCATCAAATGTTGCTCGATTGAAGCACCCTGCCCGATCTCTACCTCGACATTCGTGAACAACATAGATTCTGCTTGATGAGAGCACCCGACCCAGTCCCTACCTCAATGATCATGCATCGTCAGATGTTGCTCGATAGAAGTGCCCTACCCGGTTCCCCACCTCTATGATCACACATCACCCAGGTGTCACCTCGATGAATGTGCCCTTAATGCGGTGACCCGAACAATGGGCATACTTCCTGAGTCTCGACACAAGATGTCATGGCAAGCCCTGCCTCTGCCTCTATGAATGCACCCCGAGCACGGCCATCGAGGTCCCACGACGTCAAACCACTTCAGTCACAACGGTGCGCTCGGCACCTGACTGTTAATCTCACACATGCCCGACTGTCGGGGTTCCTCGACGCCTAGTTCCTTCGGTCATAAATGGTGCCCCTGGCACCTTACTACCTGTCCAAATGCGCTGAATCGCCAGGTTCTCACCACGCCCAACCCCCTCAATCAACGGTGCCCCCGGCACCTGACTGCCAACTACTCCAGTCACATCGGGGCCTGCGGCACCGATCGCTCAACAACTTCAGTCACAATGGTGCCCCCGGCACCCGACCGCCAACTACTCCTATCACATCGGGACCTGTGGCACCTGATCGCTCAACAACTACAGTTACAATAGTGCTCCCAGCACCCGACTAGCAGCTACTCCAGTCACATCGAGGCCCGTGGCACCCGATCGCTGAACAACCTCAGTTACAACGGTGCCCCCGGCACCCGACTATCAGCTACTCCAGTCACATGGTGCAGACGACACCTGGCTGCCTAGCTACCTCAGTCACAATGGTGCCCCAGGCACCCGGCTGCCCAGCCACTCCAACTACATCGGGGCCCCCGGCACACAACTGCCTAACCACTCGAGTTATAACGGTGCCCCAGGCACCTGAATGTCAGGCCCAGATGACGCCGGGCTACTCTAGCCCCAACAACGGTCAACAACTCTAGTTTCACCAGTGCCAACAGCACCCCACTGCCCAGTCACTCGAGTAGCAACGGTGCCCCTAGCACTTGATTACCCAGGCTTTCCAGTCCTAGCAGTGTCCATGGCACCTGGCCGTTCTAGAGATGATGTCCAGGGCACCTGACTACTCCAGTCACCACCGTGCCGACGGCACCCAACTACTCTAACCAAAGTGATGCCTATGGCACTCGACAACTTCAATCATAACGGTGCCCACGACATTCGATAATTCCAAGCTCAATGGCTCTTGGTCGCTCCAGTCAGGGCGATACTTACGCTGTTTGACTGCTCTAGTCTCAATAGCCCTCGACCGCCTCTATCTCAGCAGTGCCCGACTGCTCCTTTCACAAGTGGTGCCTGTGCCATTCAGTCACCTTGGCCTTAGCGACACCTAACTGCTCCAACACAACGGTACCCACAGCACCCCTACCTTACTGATCTCGGCACTGTCTCACATCGGGAATACACTGTGATGCCCCTTAAGCGGTAGCCTATTTAGTCACAGGTCCTTTTGACGGACACTATGTACGAATGCGAAACTACCTACACAATAATGCAATGACCTAGGGACCGTCACCCATGATAGAATTGTCCCATGGCTTGCAGGCATTTGTAATCGGACTCTCATGCCTCCATATAGATGCCTTTCATGGCATATAGTTATGTAGCCCAGTCAAGGAACGGATCCCCACCCTCACTGGAACCAATCTCTCTGCCCCTAATTATCCCTGCTATGTTGTTGTTACCATGTTGCTATTGCACGGACTAAGCCCTCCTGACGTTGCGGCTCCTAGGGTCCCTGACTTCTCCTCGACAATAGAAACAAAGGTGTTCGGACTCCGCCCGATGTAAAATAAACACTGATTGCTTGCGATCAGTGGGGAAGACATCCAGTACACAAACTCCCACAATCGTCTACACTCATACCAGCGGAACCTCCTTCTCTCCAAGTGGCGCACAACATTTCATGCTCACATGTCGTGCCCTGGTGGCACATCCCCAGTCAAACACTTGGTTCCACCGGTGAATGTCGAGAAATCGACTGGCACACCTGCATTCCATCTAGTCATCTCTATCCCAATCTTCCAGAATAATTGTCACACCTGGAACCGATAGCAGTGGAATGTGTTCATTTGCTCGGAACGTGATAGTTAAATAGTCGTGTCAATCAGAACATAGCCATAATATTGGACAAAAATAGAATTTCATTACAAATATAAGTTTATTACAAATTAGACCCAATGAAAGAAAAGACTCAATAAAGGAAAATTACAATGAGACACTTGACTATACTTAATATAAGATGCAAGATAACCAGACTAGATGGTTCATCTGGATGTCGAAGCACTCTTCACTCTTGCCCTTGCCCATCATGTTTGATCTCGTCATTACCAAGATCATTACCTGAAAAATATTGAAAATAAACTAGGTGAGCGAATGCTCAGTAGGACTTAATATCTCAAGCTCCAAGCTAGCTTTAAGTCAATTACAATTTATCATGCTCATGCAGGTCATGCAAGATATAGAAATCGAGAACTATAATGGCACGAGATAAATTCAAGAACTATAAGAATTTTTCTTTCTTGTCTCTGTACTAGTTGTGGACTACTGTTGTTTATTTTGTTATATCTCATGGACTATGTATCATGTAAAATGTTAATCTAATTTCCTACTTAATTATATAACTACTTTAATTTCTATAATTATTTGTGATACTTGTGTAGTCTCCACAGCATCCTTTGTAATCCTTCCGAGTCTTCGGGCTCGTGGGTGGCGGTTTGAGTCTCGGGTTATCGAGCCTTCCCAGTAATCGGATTCTCGGGTCGTTACAGTTGGTATCAGAGCGTGGTTGTGGGATTATATGAGAATCATAAGTAATTGTAGTGGTCCACTAGTCCAAAATAATGATCTACAGTTGATGCTGGCATCAGATACCGTGCGTTTTTGTTGACCTTGCCATTTCCATGTTTTCTATCTTATACTTCAGGAGCGAGCATGGCGCCGAGGCGGAGGACTCGCTCTCGGTAGGGATAGTCAGCAGAGGTTCAGGAGATCCAGTAGGAGGTTCAACAGGAGCAGGAGGAGCAGAGAAGAGTGCCACCAGTGGCCACCGAGGCAGCAGATACTGGAAGGATTCCGGGGGCCGAGGATTTCTTCCATGCCATGTACCAGCTTATGTCGCAATAGTTCGGTGGAGAGGCTAGTGAGGGCTCATCGACCCGAGGTGGGCCAGGCTGAGCAGTGAGGGATTTCATGTAGTTCCATCCACCTTACTATGACAGCCAGCCAGACCCTGATTTGGCTCGGAGATGGCTCGATGAGATGGAGTGGGTGTTCAGTTCCATGCGGTGTACTGCGGAGGACAAGGTAATGTTGGCCTGCAACCAGTTGCAGGGCATGGCTCGAGCGTGGTGGTCTTCCGAGTGGAAGATGTCTTTTCAGTCTCGCCCCCTTGAGCAGATCTCGTGGAGTGACTTCGTCAGTGCTTTCGAGCGTGCTTACTGCCCAGAGTATATTGCCACGTAGAGGATGCGTCAGTTCTGGATCTGGTATAGGGCGACATGTCTGTGTTGCAGTACAGGGCCCGATTTGTTGAGCTGGGTCATTATGCACCTCATATCATGGAGCATGAGAGGGCGAAGACCGAGCTGTTTGTTCAGGGCTTGAGG
This sequence comes from Amorphophallus titanum, assembly GCA_024336825.1. Classification (NCBI taxonomy): domain Eukaryota; kingdom Viridiplantae; phylum Streptophyta; class Magnoliopsida; order Alismatales; family Araceae; genus Amorphophallus; species Amorphophallus titanum. The sequence goes on from JANBPO010009260.1 coordinate 4,288,609, forward strand.
CAGGAGCTGAGGCACCATTTGATCGCGAATGCTGCCACTGATTTGGAGATGGCTTCTTATGTAGCGGCATCTTTGGAGCTGGATATGCAGAGGACTCGGGGACCGATTAGCCAGGGGCAGTCCCTATCAGGCCGCAGCCAGCAGACAACTACCCAGCAGCAGAGGACGTTCCAGCTTCCTTCTGGTAGTTCGGGAGCTTGGACTCTGATGGCATCAGTGGCAGGTTCTGCATCTTTCTGCGCCAAGGTGAAGAAGTTCTTCAAGAAGAGTTTTCAGAAGAAGAAGGAGGACCGAGAGCAGCGGCAGACTTCTTCAGGTAGTGTTCAGCAGTCGACACCTCTTTAGCAATAGGGGTCAGTCAATGGTTCTCATGTGGGGTATCCCCGATGTGGCGAGTCGCATCCAGGCAGGTAGTGCACGACACCGGTGATCTGTTTCAGATGTGATCAGTCAGGACACATGGCCTGTGACTGTCCGCAGCGGCCGCGTCGGCCACCCCACTTTCCTCAGCAGCAGCAGTAGTACCCACAGCAGCTGTTTCAGCAGCAGGGGCAGTATCCGCCACTACCACGGTCAGTGAGTGTAGGTAGGTAGAGAGCTCGAGGCCAGATTACTCACATGACCAGGGCAGAGGCAGAGCCATTGCAACATGTGGAGGGTACTGTTATGATTTTGGGTTGTGCAGCGCAGGTTTTGTTTCATTCCAGTGCGTCACACTCATTTATTTTGGAGAATTTTGCGCTGAGTGTGGGGGACCCGGTCTCCCAGATGTCATGTGATTTGGCGGTGGAGTCACCTTCCGGTGACTTCATGATCACTCCGTATTGCTTCGAGAAGGTTTCAATCTGGATCGAAGGCTGGAGTTTGCCAGGCAGGTTGTATGCATTGTAGCTTCAAGATTATGATGTGATTTTGGGCAAGGATTGGCTCGAGGCTCACGGAGCGGTGGTGGATTGTGGAACAAAGAGGGTCTACTTTTAGCATCCTCGTAGGTCAACCTTCTACTTCCAAGGTATCCGTTCTACCTCTTCTCGTTTCCTCATTTCTGCTATTCGAGCCCGTCGTTTGCTTGATTCTAGTTGTCAGGATTTTCTCGCTTCTGTGATCTTGGTAGACCAGCCGTGTCTGGATGTGGAGGACATTCCGGTGGTGTGCGAGTTTCTTGATGTGTTTCCCGAGGATTTGCCTGGATTGCCTCCCCAGTGGGAGATCGATTTTGTTATTGAGGTTGTGCCGGGTACGGGACCCTTGGCAAAGGCCCCCTACCGTATGGCTCCTGCTGAGTTGAGAGAGTTGAGGGCGCAGTTACAGGAGCTACTGGCCAAGGGGTACATTCGTCCTAGTTTTTCCCCTTGGGGTGAGCCCGTGTTGTTCGTGAAGAAGAAGGATGGTAGTCTGAGGTTGGGCATTGACTACCAGCAGCTGAATGAAGTGACCATCAATAACAAGTATCTGTTGCCGCGGATTGATGATTTGTTCGACCAGCTTCAGTCTGCTCGAGTATTCTCGCGGATTGATTTGCGGTCCGGTTACTATCAGTTGAGGATTCGCGAGTCCGATGTGGAGAAGACTGCGTTCAGTACGAGGTACGGGCATTATGAGTTCTTGGTGATGCCATTTGGGCACACCAATTCCCCCGCAGCCTTCATGGACTTGATGCAGAGGGTGCTCCGTCCCTATTTGGACCAATTCGTGGTCGTGTTTGTGGATGACATCCTAGATTATTCGCAGTCTATCGAGGAGCACGCATACCATTTGGGTGTGGTGCTGCAGACATTGCGAGACCACCAGTTGTATGCGAAGCATAGCAAGTGCAAGTTCTAGCTTCGTTAGGTGCACTTTTTAGGGCACGTGATCTCTGGTGATGGTATTTCCGTGGACCCCGCCAAGGTCAAGGTAGTAATGTAGTGGCCGAGGCCGATGTCTGTGATGGAGATCCAGAGTTTCTTGGGGCTTGTAGACTATTATCAGAGGTTTATTCAGGATTTTTCTCGCATTGCGGCCCCGATGACCCACTCCAGTCACAACGGTGCCCCCGGTACCCGACTGTCATCAACTACAGTCATGACGGTGCCCCCGACACCCGACTGCCAGCTACTTCAGTCATAACGGAGCCCCCGGCACCTGACTGTCGGGCATGCTAGCCACAACGGTGCCCCCGGCACCCGACTGTCAAGCATTCAGTTACACCGGTGCCCCCGGCACCCGACTGCCAGGCACTCCAGCTACAATGGTGCCAACGACACCCGACTGCCAAGCACTCCAACCATAATGGTGCCCCCGGCACCTGACTGCCAGCCACTCCAGCCACAACGGTGCCCTCGGCACCTGACTGCCAAGCCACTTCAGTCACAATGGTGCCCCCGACACCTGACTGTCGGGCACTCCAGCCACAACGGTGCCCCCGGCACCCGACTGTCAAGCCATCAGCCACAACGGTGCCCCTGACACCCGACTGCTAGGCACTCCAGCCACAACAGTGCTCGCGGCACCCGACTGCCAAGCCACTTCAGTCATAACGGTGCCCCCGGCGGTAGACTGCTAGGCATTGTAGCCATAAGGGTGCCCCTGTCACCCGACTGTCAAGCACTCAGTCACAACGGTGCCCCCGGCACCCAACTGCTGGGAACTCCAATCACAACGGTGCCCCCGGCACCCGACTGCCAAGCACTCCAGCCACAACGGTGCCCCCAGCACTCGACTGCCAGGCACTCCAGCCACAACGGTGCCCCCGGCACCTGACTGCCAAGCCACTTCAGTCACAACGGTGCCCCCAGCACCTGACTGTCGGGCACTCCAGCCACAACGGTGCCCCCGGCACCTGACTATCAAGCACTCAGCCACAATGGTGCCCCTGGCACCCGACTGCCAGGCACTCTAGCCACAACGGTGCCCCTGGCACCCGACTGCCAAGCCACTTCAGTCACAACGGTGCCCCTGACAACCGACTATCGGGCACTCCAGCCACAATGGTGCCCCCAGTGCCCGACTGTCAAGTACTCAGTCACAACGGTGCCCCCGGCACACTACTGCCAGGCACTCCAGCCACAATGGTGCCCCCGGCACCGGACTGCCAAGCACTCCAGCCACCACGGTGCCCCCGACACCTGTCTGTCAAGTACCCCAGCCACAACTGTGCCCCTGCCACCCATATGTCAACCACTTCAGTCACAATGGTGCCCCCGACACCCGACTACCAACTTCACCTATCACATCGGGACCCGCAGCACCCGATCGCTCAACAACTGCAGTCCCATCGGGGCCCGCGGCACCCAACAATCCTGAGCTCAATGACTTTTGGTCACTTCAGTCATGGCGATGCTGACGTCGTTTGACCACTCAAGTCTCAACAGCCCCCGACCGCTCCAGCGACAAGTGGTGCCTACGTCATTCGATCGCCTCGGCCGTGGTGACGCCCAACTACCCCAGCACAGTGGTGCCTACGGCACCCTACTACTCTTACCTCGACATTGTCTCATGACAGGAAGACATTGTGGCGCCCCTCGGGTGGCACCCAGCTGAGTCACAGGTCCTCTTACAGACTCTACGTGTAAATATGAAATTACCCACACAATAACGTAATGACCCGAGGACCGTCACAAATGATGGAATTGTCCCACGGCTTGCAAGCACTTGTAATTGGGCTCTTACGCCCCCATATAAATGCCCTTCACGGCATATAAGTCATGTAATCCAGTTAGGGAGTGGATCCCCCTCCTCGCTGGGACCAGTCTCCTTGCCCCCAGCTATCTCTGCTGTGTTGTTGTTGCCCTATCGCTATTGCATGGACTAAGCCCTCCCGACATCGCGGCGTCCAGGGTCCCTGACTCTCTCTTCGACAGTAGAAACAAAGGTGTTCAAGCTCCACCCAATGTAAAGTAAACATCGACTGCTTGCGGTCGGTGGGAAAAAACGTCCAGTACACGACTCCCCACAGTCGCCTGTGCACTCGTACCTGTAAAACCTCCTTCTCTCCACGTGTCGCCCATCTCCCAAGCACACGTGCCGCATCCTGGCAACGCATCCCTAGTTAAACATTTTGTTCCACAGGTGATCGTCGAGAAATCGACTGACATGCCCGCATTCCATCCAGCCATCCCTGTTCCAGTTTTCTAGAATGATTAGCCATACGCCACTCCCTTCAGTGCATTCCTATCGTTCTTTCCACCTTCATTTCAATACCCCTGGAATTCCCGCATGCTAAGTCGACCTATCTCGGCCTTCCATAAAAGGCGAGTGTACACCCCCATCACGAGGAAAAGAACCACAAAGGGAAATTCCCCGCGGTCACAAACAGAGGTCGACACTGCCAGCAAACAAAGATTGTTATAATTGGGTAGAACAGAGGAGAGGTCGACACGTAAGTGACAGGAGGTCGACACTTCCATTAGCCAAAAGCTATTTTGAATGGGTAGAAAAGGGGAGAGGTCAACACACACATCCATACAGGTCAACACCATCCTACACTTGTGGCAGTTATGAGTCATACTTCCATAGACCAAGCCAACATCAATACCCCAGGAACTATAACAACTTCTACCACTCAAAACCCAATCATTGGACTCAATGGAAAAAGAATCAATCTTTTTCTAACTTTCATCAAACATCAAAAGTTCAAGAGGCTTCTAGATAAAAATGGAACGTGAAGAAAGGGAATAAGAACTAAAACTCTCCACCAACCAAGGAAACCAAGAATGTAAAGAAAATCTGGATACCCAAATCTATGTTATCATGCTTTACTGAAATGAAAGGTTTATTAGGACCCAATTGTCCTGGGATTCCAAACATTGTTACTTAATTCCTTGTGCAGGAGTGTCTTGCAACCGTGCATAATCAATGGAATCTTGATAGTGGCTGCTCAAGACACATGACTGGGGACAGAACCAAATTCTATCTCTTGGTGGAGACGGAAGTAGGTCATGTCACATTCGGAGGGATCAATAAAGGAAAAATCATTGGTTCAGGTAAAGTTGGTAAGAACCCTTCCAATTTCATTAAAAATATTTTTCTTGTCGAAGGTCTAGAATACAACTTATTGAGCATAAGTCAATTATGTGATAGAGGTCTGTTGTACCTAGATATTTTCCCAGTGAATTGCTCAGAATAAGGGTTCGGGAATTTGCGATGGGCCGCAGAACTGGCGAAAAGGTCGATTGGCCCGCGCCTAGGTCTGGAAGGGGTATTTGCACTGTCACAATTGGCGGTGCCACCTCAGCCTGCATCACATATATGTATGTCAGCCAGCCAATTTGGAAATGACAAGAAAGGCTGTAGGCAGGTGTCGGAACACTCCCTACCTCGACCGGCACTATATCCAGGCCCCCTAGAGCGGCCTCTATTGATTCTGACCCTCCTCCTGCAATCGGGTATGATGGCCTTTGCTCGATTCCTAGCAGCCTGGGAGGGCTGAAGGTCAAGAAGTCACTTTCATAAGCTAAAGAAGCCCCAGCATCCTCAGTTTCTGTATCGGCCGGTGGGAGCTCATCGTCACTTGAGCCACCACCATAATCAACTTGCTCAGAAGACAAGGAGTCTTCTGCCTGCAAACGAATCTTCAGTATTTGGGCAGGTGCCTTGCTGAAAGGAGCGACCGCTTCGGCAGGAGTCTCTGGAGTGGATTTTGTGCTAGGAGCATCAGTTGAATGAACCTCTTGGGGCTCCTCCCCTGAAATAGTCTGCTCCCCAGTAGCAGTCCCTCCCATGGCTTCAACTTCAGGGAGCATTGTCGGTTGGATGTCGACTGTGAGCAAAAGCAATAAGCAGCCAAGTCCCGTCTGAAGATACAGTGGGCCAGAAAAGGCCATGAGCAAATTCCAACTTACCTTCCATCTCCTGGTGGGGCGTCAGAGAAGGTAGATCTCTCTCGACGGAGGCCGTAGGAGCTTCTTCTACTCTCTCCCTGACCACTGCACCCATAACCGCCTCTAGTCCGACAATAGCAGGGACAGTGCCAGTAGTTGTAAAAGGATAATCAGCCATAGCAGCTGAAATAAACAAACAAGCCATGGAAGTATAAAAATTTTACCTCAATCTTGAGGCCCTTGTGTCCAAGCGGCCTCAAACTCGACAAACAACGAAACCAGAGGAGGAACACTGGCCGTTGCTTACTCTGCGGCCTCCCTCTGGCGTGCCCGTGTTGCCCGGGTTACTGCCCTCTTGGCCCTGCTAACGGCCTCTTTGACCTGGGACCTGGGTCGCTTCCGCGAGTCGCCAGGAGACAGTGGTGTCATGGTTGGGGCTGGCTCAGGGATGTCAAAATATGAAGGCCTCTGCACCTTAGAGATCAGCTCCCTGTAGTGCCGAGTCACCTCCACAGAGAGGTGAGCTGCAAAGGTGCATAGGTGAGAAAGATGCATGCTGAGCATGAAAGAATCGGCTCGAAGCTGAAACGAAGAATAAGTATACCTGGCGGTCCCATGTACAGGGAGGTGAGCGGCCAATAAAATAATGGAGGCACCTTGTCTCGAGAAGCCGCCTCACGAACAAGCCAGCAAACATCACCTATCTTCTCGCTCTTCTCGGCCAACAATGCCAAATCCTCATGGCCACAAGAAGATAGGTGATAATTCAAGCTAAGACGGTCCAGGCCCCATCCATGAACATATTTGAAGGATATCAACAGGGGATGACCCAAAATGGCTTCAAATGGGCTAGTGATGGAAAGCCCTTGAGAATGAAGCAGAGTAAATAGCCAGGAGGTGTTGGTATAAAGGCCTTCCCATCTGTCTTCCCTCCTGATGAACGTCCTATATGGATGCAAGCGATCTGTCTCCGGACACCAGTCAGCCACAGCTGGAAGGGATTCTTCCGCGGCTATAGGGACCTATTGAAGAACCGCCCGCTCGCTGCTCACTCTGCAGAGTCCTCGAAGCGTCTTCATGTAGTTGTCCTTCTAGATGTCGGGCATCTTCGATTTAGCCTTGGACGACTGACGCTTCGTAGCCTTCCTAACTTCCAGATACGCCATCACTTTGGTGTTGTTCCAAGACTTCAGCTTCTTCAGATAGGCAGGATCGATGTCCAGTATCGGCTCTAGCTGAGAGTCCAGGAAGCGACTTTCTGCAACATTTCAGCAATCACGGTGGGAGAATCGGTAGAAGCCCATCCGTGCATTCCACCATTTGATATAGTCTTAGGTCACCCTGGGTGAACGAGCTGGAGATGGAACTCGAAAAGATACATTCTCCTACCGATGGAAATAATCCCACCAAGCACGGGCTTCATCAGTGGTCGTTTGTCCGGCCCGATGCCTGTTTGGCAATCTGAACCGTGCTGAGGAAGAAGGGATCTACTGGTCGTATCCAAAATTCTGACTAAATCGGAAGGGATAATACGGCTCCAGCCATAACAAGCCGCTCTTCCTGAAGATGAGGACACTGGGGCGAATGGCCAGTGCCCAATCAATCAACTCTGACTCTTAGATCGGCCTCGTACAATTGGTGTCGGTGAGCGGATGGATATATTCTTCGGTCTCGAACAGACGGCACTCCCGCATCTTATTTACAAGTGAGCCCGAACTGGCTGCCAGGCTCCAAAAATGTAAAACTCCTGGGGAGTCTGCAGGGACCGTGGTCAATTTTCCCCAGATGGTAAAAAGTTGTTCTGCCACTGAAGACGGTTCGGCACTGGCGAACTCAATCATCCTTGGCACAGGATGATCGGACTGAAGTGATTGGGGAGCTGCTTCAAGAAATAGGGTACAAACCCAGGCATTGAAGAAGTGCAGTGGACCAACTGTCCATGAATTCCTGGGGATGAGCGATTTATGCAGATCCCCCAGCATCTTATAGATGAGGCATAGAGCCACCGGGCAGAGGGACAGCTTCGTGCCCCAGGCTATCAAGCATGCAGGGTAGATCACCTCTGCCCTGATCACAGTCTCGTCACCCTGAGGGAGGGTGAACAAACAAAGCCAGTAGGTTAAATATGCAGCACAATGCGTGACTGCGTCAACTCCAGTAGGGTTTGGGCCTCCCTGTCACCCTTTCCTTAAAGTGGAGGGGAAAGTTGCCTGGCAACAGACCCTTTTCTTTTGCTTCACTATCGTTGGGGCTACTGTGGGGAAGTCTTCGTACTTCAGCTTCCCTCCGAAGAAATGTTGAAGCCACGTGCCCATCCACACGCGCCTCTTCTCTCCAGGCTTACGCGCCTCCCGCGAATCATGCGCCAAACGCAGCAAGGTGTGGTATGCCTTCATCAAATATCGATAGGCGAAGCCTGTGAAGTATCGAACCAGCACTTGAAGGCCCTTCTGCAAGACTTGCTTCAGGAACGTGACCTTTATCCTCAGCCGTCCACAGGGCCTTCGACGGAGGCACCGATCCCGCCAGGTGGGTAAAATGGTGCTAACGCCTTAGCGGTAGCTGCTCGGACCCCTACAATTGTCGGGTTCGACACGCCCTTAGCCGAGGCTCAACCACGGCCATCCAACACGCCGGTGCCGAAAAATCTCATGGCACAGCGCCAGATGATCGAGTGGATCATTGAGACCAAGCTCGCCCAGTTTGGAGAAGGGATCGCGACTGTAGATCTCTACAGTGTCCCCTATCTGCTCCACCATCAGCTCAAGAAACTTCCCCCGGAGTACATCAAGCCACCGAAGTTGCAAAAATTTGATAGTCACGGGTCTCCGCATGAACACTTGGCCTACTACATTACAGCCATGGGCGAACTCACGTTGGATGAGTCTTATCTCCTTCGCCACTTCACCACCTCACTTACGGGAACAGCCTTCCAATGGTATGCCCGCCTGAAGCCCAATTCCGTCATTGACTGGGCAGATCTCCAGAAGAAGTTCCTTGACCATTTCCAAACAGCCGAGCAAAAGGTCTCTCTAGCCGAGCTTTGCTCCCTCTGACAGAAGAAGGGCAAGAGCGCCCTCGACTTCATTAAGAAATGGTGAGACTTCAGAATGAGGTGCGTCAACCCACCAGTCCCGGAGGATGCCATCACCATCTGTCATCGAGGCTTGGCAGTCGAGGTCAGCGAAAAGCTTCTCGGCACTAACGTCAAGGGCTTCGACCAGCTCAATTGGGTAGTCGCTGAGATAGAGATGTTCTTCACCGATAACCCGAGCTACGCTTTAGCAAAGGGTAAGCAGACGCGGGAACGCCAGTCTGGCAAGGAGGTGAATATCATCGAATTCACCCCCGCCACTAAAGCCAACAAGGGAGCCGAGATGAGTGATTCCGACAAAAGGCCAGCTGATAAGCCAGCTGCTCCCTCCTTCTCAGAGCATATGAAGATGCCCTTCTCCTTCAAGAAGGAACATATGAAGATGCTCTTCGACCTTTGCATGGCCCAGAGGATCATCGAACTACCTAAAATCCGCAAGCCGGATGAAGCCCAGAAAATCGACGATCTCAACTACTGCCCTCACCGCATGCTGGGTCATTCCCTCAAAGATTGCTACGTCTTCAAGATGCAGGCACAGAAGTTGATCTGTGACGGCCTTATTCAAATGAAGAGCGATCTCGCCGATCCTCCGCAACCACATACGTGGTCCAGACCAGCCAAAGCAACACACATGGTTCACCCTTTAGCTAATGTGATCCACATGAGGGCGGAGTTTTCTCTCTCTGATGACGAATCAAAGGAATCCAGTGCTAACCGAAGAGAGCGATCAATCTGGTATCCAGGGTGGAGGCCCTGGCACGATCGCAGACCCCTCTCCTTCCCCAGCGAAAGAACCCGGTGGCTCTTCGATGTTCTCGTCGAGAGGATGCAAATCTTTCCCCGTGACCCATCGGTAGACTAAACTCAGTGGGACTTCAGTCATCTCCAGTATTGTCCCTTCCATGCACTAATCTGCCACGCGATTGAGTCCTGTGAGGAAGTCCAGTACCTCATCCAGGAACAGATCCAGTGGGAGCAGATTGATGCTGAGGGAAATTCCATGGCACTTGTTTGACTGCGACAAGCTATCGATGAAACTCTGAGCACTGCCAGAAATATGCCAGAATAGTCTGATCCTCCCAAGGAAAATGGGCACAGGCTGCCTTACCAGCATATGCCAGAATGGCTCGAGTTCCAGACTGATAATCGAGAAGCTCTCGAGCGACTGCGGAGACGTAGGGAGCAAGATGCCAGCCAAGAGGTGGGACCGACAACCTTCTCGGCCAACATCATTCGCTCCCCTACTCCTCCGATCTCTCCCGATTCCTCGACACTACAGGATGGTCAACCAACCCCTGCCACTCTAGCCATGCAGTGGCGACCCTGGCAGGTGCTAGAGTCTCTCCCCTTTTCCACAAAAGACGCTACTAGACTCCTCAGAGTCCTTCTTGGCTAAGAGGAGGTCCTCATGAGCGATACTAGGACAGACTCTTCAAGGTCCTCTCACCCTCTCCCTACCCTACCTCTATCTTCGATGCTCGAGGATAGGAAGGGGAAGCAAAAGTTGAGCAAGGCCTCAACTCCACTAGACCAGATCCTCCCAACAGCTCGCAAGTCGGGTCCGCCATAATAAAGGCCACCCGACACGTGAGATCAAGATAGCCACCAAGTGTAGCAAGGCCCCAAGATGTCGTCAGGTGTCACCTGACCCTGCCCTCAGCCAGACTACAGGGGTAAGGCCAGGAAGCAAGATGTTGGTCATGCTCCTTGGACCACTCCTCAGCAGAAGTCTTCCCAGCCATCGCGGCTAAGGCATCAAACCACGCACATGTCTCTGGATACCAGCACCAGTACATCAGCTCAATAGTAGAAGCCTCCCTCGCCACCATAGCTAAGGCATCAAACCACACACAAGACTTTGGATGCCAGTACAAGCCAATCGGTTCCTGGTAAACTCTCACAGCCACTACGGTTAAGGCATCAAGCCGCGTCCACATCTTCAGATGCCAGTCCCAGCACCCCTGCTTACCAGGAACTACCACTCAAAGTCATCGAATAGGCGATCAACGCTACCTTCCAACTACAACAATCAGAAGGTGCCTGGATCGAGATCCGGGCGAAGAGGAGTCGTCGACCTCGCCCTGCAAGCCCATCCGCTGGACGGCATCCCCGCACGGACCCGTCAGCTCCAGTTCCAGTGCCTCCTCCTCCTATTCCCCTAGAGACGGCCATTGACAAGAAATAGGAGAGGAACAGAAGGAAGAATCTCAGGGGGCGGCTCAAGAAACAAGCTGAACAAGCGGCAGCTTTTCAATCCCCAACAGAGCTAACGCCTCTCTAGAGGCTATAATGACTCATCGACAACTTGGAGGAATACATTCCTCTCCGCCCTACTGGGCCTATCCCACTTGATAGTTGCATCCCGTGGGAAGACATGCAGAAATGAGCTCGCCTCAGAGACTGGGTCCAAGAAATGATCCAAAAAGTCAAGGAAGGTGAAACTGGAGGAACAACTTAAAAGGATTGCAAGCACACGGCCCGCTCCTCCTCCTCCTTCTCCAATCAATCCCCTTCACGCCGTTCTGAACGACATTACAAAGATGGAGAGAGATTGGAAGGATAGGAGAGATGACTATGGCATCGACAATTTCAGCAAGCAAGAGGCCACAGATTTCAACGCTCAAGTGGACACCGTCCATCCTCCACCCATTCACCCCGTTCACTCATATGGCCCTCCGCCTCCGCTTACGCATACACCCTTACACGCACAAAATCATCCGTAATGCCATTACATTCCACCACCCACATATACACCTCCACTACGGCGTCCACTTGAGCCTGCTAATGAAGGGCCGACAATTGAAGAATTCAAGATGGCACATGATGAAGCTCTGCAAGCACCCCTTCCGAGTTTCTTTCGCTATCCTCTCCCTCCATTACCAGATGAACCCCCTGCTCAGGACGATGCCACCGTCCTCAATCCAACCCCCATTTTTGAGACTTATTAGTGTTACGACGACGGGTCGATACTCCAATCACCCGCATCGGCGCACCAAGACATGTCTCCTACCCCTAACACTGCTCACCCCATTCAGCATTTCCTCCGCACTAAACTTCCACCAATCACGCCTTCACTAGCCTCCACAACATCGGACCACGCCGAACCTCCCACTAAACCTCTTCTCATTATACCTCCATCAATCTCCACTCCACCGGCCTCCGCCGAACGCTTACCAATTACACCTCCACCCATTATACCGTTAGCCTCCACTCCATCAGCTTCCACTAAATTCACCACTAAACCTTCTCCAATTAACGTTCCATTGCCACCACCTCAGCCCTCTGCTATCCCATTAACCCCTAACCCAACTACCCCTATTCTACAACTTAACCCTTCACCCAAACCCGTGGTAGATCCCGAGCAGGGTCCACCCCTTTTTGAACTTGAGTCAACCCTGACTGCTCCCGAGCAAGGGGAGAAGCTCAACGTGTCTTCTCCAACATATTCCATTACACGTCCACCATCTATGGAGCCTTCCACCTGCCCTTCACCTTCCTTTACCACTCGGAACGGCCATATTTCTACAAGGATTTGTGTCAAAGATGATCAAGAGTTGGAGAAGAAGGATTTGGCCATGGCCGTGCTATTCGAGATGAAAGAGTTTGTTTGCCGGATGCCAATCCGGGTTGTTGTGCCGAGCATGGTTAAGGAGGCCAAGTCCCCGCCGCTGCTCATCGAAAGAGAATGTCAAGCGTTGATGCCATATAAGTCTATGCCCCAGGGTCGTGAAGGGCACCCCTTGTTTCAAATTTTCAATCTCGAACCCATTCTTCCGTACAAGGGGCGAATGCCCATTTTCTTCAAAACTCTTTATACGCTGCAATCTTTGGGCGTCACGATGCTTCCTGTCCCAACTGTTCAACTCTCTCACATTATTACTCGTCGCCTTCCAAGAGAGTTGGCATTTATTATTGAAGCTTCGTCATGGGCTTTTGCTTTATCTATTGGGCCGATTCATTGTACGCTTTCATTGCTATGGCAGGGAGGTTATTCTACTGCTAAGGGGCTTTCCGCCACCCTCTCCATTTTCTATCCCACTTCATCCACACTTTTACCTATCACCATTTCCTCCATATGGGCCATCTGTCAGGTGAGGAGGAGGATCTTATCCTCGTGCCCTCCATGTTCTTTACATCTCACGCATTCCATGCATTCATTCTGTTGCATCCGCATGCATTGGCATTCCTTTTTCCCCGGGTTTCCAGACCTGTATCCTCCCCGCCTTCCGGGACCTTCGGATCTGCCATGTTTCCCGTCTAATTCATCTTTACCTTCGGGATCCCTGAGTCCCCTTACACTTTCTGGGCATTGCGCCCCCTCCAATCTTCTTTCAGGTTGTCACGCCCTTTTCCAACTCTCGCATCTGGACTCTTCGGATTTCTCGCTTGTCTTCCCGGGGCATCGCGTCCCATGGTGTCTAATTCCTCCGGAACCTCCGGACCTACCTCTTTGGGCATCGCACCCCTCTACACCATCACGCCTGGGTCCTCCGGGCTTCCCACTGATTTTCCCTAGGCATCGCACCCCATGGTGTCTCATTCCTCCGGAATCTCCAGATCTCCATTCTAGGGCATCACGCCCCTCCTCACCTCCACTCTCGGACCCTCCAGATTTCCTTCTAGGGCATCCCGCCCTTTCCAATTTTCCTCCTCCGAAACCTCCGGAACCTCCGGACCCATCTTCCTCTTCTAATCCACTCTCACCAGGGCATCGCGTCCCTCTAGATTTTCCATTACTCCCAGGGCATCGCGCCCTTCTATCTCTTCCTCCTCCGGAACTTCCGGACTCTTCTTTCTACCACACCATCCTTTCTGGGCATCACGCTCATTCTTTCCCATCTTTCTTCTGATTTATCCTCTTACTTCTCCAAGACATCGCATACTTCGTTCTCTTCTTCCTCTTTCATCATCTTTTCCCACACCTTTTTTCGGGGCATCGTGTCCCTTGGCATTTTCCTCCTCCGGAGTCGCCAGATTCTTCTTCTCACCATGATTCTCCTCTACTGCCTCCGATCCCTCCAGATCCACCTCTTTCTATATACCATTTTCTCCTTTTAATCCCTCCTGATCCCGGGTTTAACCCAACTTCTTCCGCATCAACTGTTTTGGGCATTTGCCCATTCTCCCGCTGCTTTCGAGGTTTCAGTCCTCACTCCTCCTCTTAATTTTTCGCCTCTTCTATAGACCATTCTTGTGATCAGGGCCTCCGCGCCTTAACGAGGGAGTTCTAGCCCTCGCCTTTCTTCCTTTTCTCCTTATTCGTCTGAGTCTGGTCTGGGCACCACTCCTTCTTGTTAAGCCACTTTAATCCTTTGCTTCCAATTCTTTTATTTGCCGAAGAGGACAAATCCCATGGTGATCAACATCGCCTCCGGCAGCTGCTGCTTCATAAGTTTCCAAGGTAACATATCGACGTAAGTACACATTTTCATGAAGTCATTGCTCATTGCTTCACGCTTGGTTTTCAAAATGAAGTGCTTCTAAACTTGATTAAGAGTGGTTATTCTAGGCCTTTATCTTAGGTCTTTATCTTGGTTGAATTTCAGAAAGACCGGGGTTCCCAGATTGAGCTTCCAAAGCGGTTCCTCGTCCTCAGCCGTGTCTGCGTCAAACGCATAGACATTGTTCTTCATGGTGGCGACGCAGACAATGTTGCGGACACCCTTGCCGGGAATCTCGACCTTTGACGCCACCAACGGCTGCGCGTAAATCTGGCCGTCCACGGTGCGTGAAAAGAGTTTTCCGAAGCCCCGCTTCACCTTGTCGGGGGTGAGATTGCAGTTTGTACGGGAAAGAAACAATAGGATGTTCAGGAATTCTGAAGCTCCTTGATTATCGACGCCCAAGCCAACAACTTCCAATGATCGGTATGGCAAGCTGACAGCTTCCAATGATCGGTATGGCAAGCCAACATTATTGATCTTTCAAGCCGATAGCTTCCCCATCATCGGCTCCCTAGCTGACAGCTTTCGATTATCGATATTTAAGCCGACAGCTCCCTAACCATCGACTCCCAAGCCAATAGCTTTCAATTATCCGCCTTCAAGCCGACAGCTTCCAACCATCAGCTCCCGAGGCCGAAAGCTTTTCATTTATCGGTGTTTCAAGCTAACAGCTTTCAATTATCGGCCTTCAAGCTGACAGCTTCCTTATTATCGATATTTCAAGTCGACAGTTTTCCCTGTCATCGGCTCCCAAGCCGACAGCTTTCAATTATCAGCCTTCAAGTCGATAGCTACCAACCATCGACACCTACGCCGACAACTTTCAATCTATTGGCTTTCAAGCCAATAGCTCTTTGCAATCGGTATCTATGCCAATAGCTCCCAATTATCGACGTTCAAGCGAACAACTCTTTGCCATCGGTGCCCCGGTCGGCGGCTCCCCAATTGTTGAAGCCCAAGCCGATGAAATTTTTCAAAAGGTCAGGCCCTGGAAGCCCATTTAGGGTCAGAAGGAATGAGACTCTAACTTGCTGCTGTGCCAGCCCCGTGGCGGTAAAGACACAAAGAAACAAGTACACCACGTCAATCACTAACGCTTTGTCGGTGTCGACGAAGAAGCACTTGACCCGAACTTCCCGTCTAGGTAGAAAAAAAAAAGAAAGAGACCCTCTCCCCCCTTCGGCGTCAACCACATGCCAATGAAGAATACAAAGAGATGAAGAAACCATGTTGGTCTCTGACACTTTGTCGGCACCGACGAATACACATCTAACCCGGACCTTCCATCCAGGGCCAGGAAGAGAGAAAGAAAAGACCATTTCCTTGCATTGACACTAATCTCGTGTCGATGAATGCACAAAGAGACGAAGAAACCATGTTGGTCTCTGACACTTTGCCAGCACCGACGAACACACATCTGACCCAGACCTTCTGTCCAGGGCCAGGAAGAGAGAAAAGACCATTTCCTTGCGTTGGCAGTTACCCCGTGTCAACGAATCCATAAAGAGATGAAGAAACCATGTCAGTCTATGACACTCCGTCGGCTTTAACAAACCTCTCCTGATTTGGACCTCTCGTTTGGATCAGTTTAAGGAACAAACTCTTCTCTTCATCCCATTGGGGCGAGGAACAAACCTCACCTGATCTGGACCTTCCATCCCGATCAATTTACTAAACAAACTCTTCTCTCCGTCCCATTGGGGCGAGGAACAAACCTCACCTGATCTGGACCTTCCACCCGGATCAGTTTACTAAACAAACTCTTCTCTCCGTCCCATTCTGGAGAGGAACAAACCTCTCCTGATTTGGACCTCCCGTCTGAAACAAACTCTTCTCTCTGCCCCATTGGGGCGAGGAACAAACCTCTCCTGACTTAGACCTCCCGTCTAGATTAGTCTAATAAACAAACTCTTCTCTCTGTCCCATTGGGGCAAGGAACAAACCTTTCCTGATTTGGACCCTTTGTTTGGATTAGTTTAATGAACAAACTCTCCTCTCCGTCTCATCGGGGTTGAACTACTCCATTCGACTCGGATCTCCCATTGGGGCATGGTGGGGTGGTCCCCTCATTCTTTCTCTGAAAGGGCGAGCACTCTCCTACGTACTCACTCGGGTCCGTGACAGGTCCATCCTAACAGGCTGCTTGCTGAGGCTCACCCTCCTCTGGCCGCATTCTGAAGCGACTCGAGAAGAAGGAAGATGCAGAAAGAAAAGAAAGACGGCTAAGAGTCGTTACATAGGCAAAAAAATCACGTGTAGGGTCATGATAATTCATTCTTTGCAAATCATAGGCTACATGTACTTTGGGGCATGCCCCTACATTACAATCTCAAAAAAAGGGAGGAAGAAGAACAAAAGGGAGAGATCGACGCTTAGCCTAATCCCTAAAAAATATCCTTAAAAGGGAGGATCCCGACGTAAGGGAAGTTCACCATCTCATTCAGTCAGTCCTCCTGTTGTTGAAGATGCTCCAGCTCAGCTTTGACGAAGGCTACCTCGACCTCGACGATGGCCAACTATTTGGCTTCCTTAACTTTAGCTGCCTGTACCTCCTCAAGTTCCCATTCAGCCAAGGCAAGCCATTCTCTGAGCCACTCTATTCGACTTGTCAACGCCCGAGCTTGGCCGCGGCACTCTTCCATGGCACTTTGGTGTCACTCTTTGTCACTTTCCCATGCTTCCAAGGCTTGTAAATACTCGCCCTTCTGCAAGCGGAGGGTGGCAGACTGGCTGGGGACTTGCGTCTCTAGGAACTCGTGACGATTTTCATATTTCAACAATAATGTTACAAATCACGACCATTCCTCCAACGGTCAGCCCATCATTGTAGTGCCTCCATCAGCTTCTCCGTAATCACCTTTAAGCCCCAGTATGTGAGTTGTGGATCGGTGAGTACCATGGACCGCAGCACGGTCAGGTTATACCTCACCGAAAAATCTGAGGTGACAATGCCTAAAGCGGGCACGACAGGAAGGCTAAACTCCACAGTGCTGTCTACCACAGCCCAAAGCTCGTGTCCACCATGGCTGAAGAAGATGGGAGTGATGAAATCGGGCTGCTCGGCACCTCAGCCACAACACTAAATTCCTACACCGTCTCCGTTCGAGGTGGAGGTGGAACCTCTATGATGGCACCCGACGTCTCATTGACATGGGGCAACTCCGACTCTGCCATCTCTGTGGGGCTTGGGGTGGAAGCCACTTCAGACGCTAGTAAGGCCGGGGCCATGGTTTCCACCTAAGGAAAAGCAAGCACGAGAGCTGAGCTTGAAGCTGCATCAAGTGGGGTCAGCTCCACGATTGCTCGGGACCCGGGCGGGAATGAAGAGAAGTGCCGCAACACGTCCCTTAGCGTCTGCAGATCTGTAGGAGTGCCAAGGCATCAGGACAGCAGGGGTGACGTTGGGGGTAGTTTTCCCGCCAGGAAACCCAAGATAGATGGGGGTATGGCTGCACCCATCCTCAAAGTTGACACCGACCTCAGCTCGGCCATCAGGCTGAAAGACATCCGTGACTTGCTGATCGCTCACTGACAAATTCAAGGAATTGCTGCCTTCGACACTTCAAGTGTCATGTCCGCCGATGCTGGTGTCTCGGCCTCATCTATGAGGGCCTCCGGGGCAGGCACTTCTACTAAATCCCCGAGGACCTGTACAAGCCAGACCCGAAATCAGTAAAAACATCAAGAAGAGACCTGCGAACTGATGCATATAATGCAAACTTATACTCACGCCCGCCGTGACCAGGCTCAGGGAGGTCGGCAAGATCGAAGGCATTGGAGTGGGTGCAAACTCAATCCGCTCCACAGAAGGGGCCTCAGTCAGGAGCATCTCATCTGAAGAATAGTCGTAATCCACTTGCTCGCCCGATGCAGACTTGGTCGTGGCAAGCACAGCTTTGGCTGGGGAGACAAGATCTTTCCTGACCTCTATAGCCCGGGGTGTCAAAACAGGGCTGGGTGTTTGGGATTTTTGGCCCCGATGTTGTGCCCCTCCTCGAGTACATCTTTGGAGTTGGCGAAGACGCTGGAGCAGTCTCTGGCTCCTCTGCCATCATCCCAGCCTCTGTCAAACAGAAGAGAGATCCACGCCATCAAGACACGAGCTGCCCAAAGAGGACAAAAATCAAGCTAATATAGTGCAGGGGTTACCTTTCTCAGCCTCCCTTGCGGGAGAATGCATAGCAGTAGTTTCCTCGCCTGGTGTAGACATGGGAGCATCTGCCATGCCTACCCCGGAGATGACGATAGGGGCAGGTACCTCTATGCTCCCTGAGACACCGATAAGTGACAAATTATGAGCCTGCACCCTCAACAGGTGGCCTGAATGTGAAGATCCATAAGAGTGAAGAACTCGTACCCTAGGGCGGACTCGGCGCTGCCATAGAGGCGGTAAACTCCAGAAAGAAAGGGATGCAACCGTAGGAGCTTCAGCCTCTGTCCGTTGCTTCTTGTTTTTTTTTTCTCGCTCGCCTTCGCCTTGGCGAGTGCCTCCTTCACTGGTGACTTTGCCAGAGCATGCTTGCTGCCCCGGGGAAATGGTGTGGTCGTCGGGGCCGACTCCAGTGCAATGAATTACGGTGGCTTCACTAGATGTGAGAGGAGTTGCCTATAGGCATTCATCCTATAGCCAGAAGGGTGCTATGCACAAGAATGGGCATTAATGAATATAGCAAAGAGAAGAAAGGAAGATGTTGCTCTCAAAGACTAGAGATGAAGGGCGTCATACCTGGGGGATCGGTGTAGAGATAGGATAAGGGCCAGTATGCTAGAGACGACTCCTTGTCTGTACGGGCCGCCTCCCTTACCAGCCAACATACATCTCCGACCCTGATACATCGGTCGGCGAGGTTGGCCAAGTCTGAATGCTTCCGAGAGGTGAGGCAGCAATATGGACTTAGGTGGTCCATTCCCCACCCGTCGGCATAGTGGAAAGATACATTGAGACTCTTGGCTAAAATCACTGTTGTCGGATCTTCAATGGTGAGCCCATGCACCCGCAGCAGAACAAATAACCATGTAGTTTGCTGATAGTGTTCGGGCCTTCGGTCTTCTTTCCATACAATTGCCCGGTATGGGCAAGTGGAATCTTCCTCTGGACGTGCTCCCTAAGATGGGGTGACCTTTTCTTCGATCGGGAAGTGGTAATTGATCAAATCCAACCGATCTGCCCTTATCCTGCACGAGACATGGAAGGATTGCTGGAAGTCATCCATGGAAATCTTCGACAGATCGATGGGCAATGGTGGTCTGATCTCCCAGGCTTCTTTGCATGCATCCAAATAGTCTGCCACCTCCTTCGACTTGTTAGACTTAAGCCAAAGCAGATGCGTCGGGTCTATATCTAAGACGACCGCTTTCTATTTGCTCAGGAATTTTCGCTCAGCACCATCCCAACAATCAGTCTTGAATAATTGATAAAAGTTGGTCCGAGCATTCCACCATTTGATATATTCTGCTGTGACCTATGGAAGCCATCCGAGGGTTGGCACTCTGAACGAGGAGGCTTTGGACTGATGAAAGAAGTCCCACCAAGTACAGGCATGATCAATAGTTAATCCTCCCTAGAGCACCCTCACCAGCGAAGGGAACTGGGCACTGTGCGTAGGTATGTGCTGATCATACCCAAAGTTGTGTCCAAAGCGAAAAGGGTAATACAGCTCCAACAGTAGTGTGCTTCCTTTCCTGAAGATGAGGACAGTGGGGCGAATAGATAATGCCCAGACTCGAAGCTTGGGCTCTAACATCGGATGGCTCACCGTCGGCTGGCTGATGGGGTGGAGGTACCACTCCACCTGGTCATCCCGGCACTCTTGCTTGCTGCTCACCAGTGGACTAGAATGGCCCGCCAATGTCCAGAAATGAATAGCACCCGGTGCATCATGAGGGATAGCTGTAAGCCTACCCCTCAGAAGATATAGTTGTGTTGTTGCCACTCTGGGCTCCGCGCCTGCAAACTCCAGCATCTGCAAAAATAGCGTCCAGGCCTGGAGGGTGCGAGGCGCATATTCTCGGAATAATGAATAGACCCAGGCGTTGAAGAAATGCATGGGCCCGACCATTCGTACTTGCCACGAAACTTGACTTCTACTGATGTCCCCCACAGTCTTGTAAATTAGGCACAGTGCAGAGGGGCAAAGTGATAGCTTGATTCCCCAGGTCATCTGGCAAGTGGGGTATATGGCTTCTGGCCGAATAACCATCTCGTCCCCATATGGCATGGTGAAGGCACATAGCCAATAGGCTAGGAAGGATGCGTAGTGCGTCGTTGCATCGACACCAGCTGGGTTGGGACCGGCCTTTCACCCCTTGAAGGCAGCGGCTTCTAGATCCCGCTTGCTTTTGCCATGCTTCTTCGAAATTGTCGTGACGCCGACGGAGGGAAAGTCATCATATTTCTTCTCTCCCCAGAAGAAATAACCCAGCCACATCCCCATGCACACACATCGCTTGTCACTGCGCAGCGACTGCTTCACTCCATGGTAGGATAGACAGAGCTCTCGGTACGCTTTCATTAAGTACCAGTAAGAATAGCCGAGGGTGTATGTGCCTTCTTTGTCAGTTTCATCCTTGATCATCTCTAGGAGGCACACTTCCTCGTACGGCTCCTCATCAATGGGCAAGCCAGTCAGTTGGCAAAAGTGCCAGACTACAACGAGCATGAACACAAAATAAATACCCATGGGAACAAAAGAGAACATTTGCAAAATCTTTCATTCATTCCTCATAAAAATGGAGAAAATATAGGAGTTAATTCATCGCGCGGAAGAAGAAAGAGTAGAAAAAAGAACATAATCGAGAGAACGAAGCGCTGGCTCCATCTCCTCGATCTACATCTCTTCTCCTTCACTCACCCTCACTCTCTTCCTCTTTTCTCTCTTCACACACGGTCGCCGCCTCTTCTCTTCTGGTCTTCTCTTTCTTCTCTTCTGTCTCTCTCGGGGCTTGAGAGCCAGAGAGCCAGCCCAATCGGTCACCAGAGAGAGTCCCTCTGATCTGCCTTTAACAGAGCTTGAGCTCCCCTTTTTATAGAGAGGAGGTTGGAGCCTTCGAAGCTAGAGCCCTCTTCTTCTTCTCTTATCTTTTTCATCCATCCGGGGCCATTAAGTGGCCTGTGCGTAGGGACGACAGAGATAGCCAGCGTGTCTTCACAGGGTTGGCCGAGCTTGACGTTGACGACCTACTGCCGCTACGCTGTCGACCGGAGCACCAGCCAGAGGCACGAGCATTCAATGCTCTGTGTTCGAGCGAAACAGAGTGCCGTAACAAGGATGAGACTTCTGGCAGGTGCACCGGGTGAAGAAGAGAAGGCGCTGCACCGGGTGGAAGACTTGGAAGGCGCACCGGGTGAAGAAGGAAAAGTTTTGCACCGGGTGGAAGGCTTGGCAGCCTCACCGGTTTGCATAGATACAAGGGTGCACCGTTTCAAGTGGTTGGACAGTGCACCGGATAGAGCCATGATGGGATGTGCCGTTGGAGGGGGCACTTGGGCGTGCCGTTGGAGGAGTCACTTGGGTGTGCCGTTAGAGGGGCACTTTAAGCGTGCCGTTAATTGGAGGGGACACTTGAGGCGTGTCGTTGGAGGTGGTATTTGGGCGTGCCGTTAGAGGGGGCACTTGGGCGTGTCGTTGGAGGGGCACTTTAGGTGTGCCGTTGGAGGGGGCTGGGTAGTGTGCCGCTGGAGGAGGCACTTGGGCGTGCTGCCGGAGGAGACACTTGGGCGTGCCGTAGAGGGGACCGTTCTTAATCCTTATTCCGTCAAACGGAGGAGATAGCGCAGCAATCAAGACAGGAGAATCTGGCAAAGTGGGTTACTACACCATTTCAGGATAGCAAACAGAAATTTTACAGAGCTACAGAGAATCTCCGATTTTATCACAGGATCTGCTTCTCTTGATCCAGTGCAGGTGGAGATACTGTCCATTGAAAAGAAAAATAGAAAAAGGAAATGTCTTGAACGCCGTGAACCCAGGGTCGAAGCTCCGGTGGTTTGAAACTTGAAAGCCTTTTTAAGACTCCACCAGGCCACCACCATGATCTGTCAGACCACCCTCCTCTTTAGATCCACAAAAAAAGCTCTGAACATTTCAGATGCCGTGGCCTTGGAAGCCGTTCAGATAGTGTCTGCTGTGGCATAATAATCTCCACCAGACAACCCGGATATCCTCACGTAGCTCGCCCGCATCCACGTATGTCTGTGTGTGCGTGTAGGTCGCTCACGTGGCAGTCCGCATCGCCTTCCATCACCTGGCGGTGTCTTGGCTGAGGACACAATGGCCCTTCCCTTCTTCCATGGTTACGGTCGGAGCAGAGGTCACTTCGCGTCTCTCCGGTCCCATTCTGCGGCGTGGTGAGGGACCTACTCAGTGTGGGGGAGGGTGGGGTTGGGGGCCTCAAATTCCAGTGGACGCCGGCGCCCTGCACGGAACGCCACACGGCCACTCAAACGTCTCCTCCACTCTTATAAACGCTGTCAGAGGGGCTTCCATCACAGCCGAAGAAGAAGAAGCAGGGAAGGAAGAAGAAGAAGAAGATTGCGCACGTCCCACTTCAGCACTGCTGCTGCTGCTGCTGCTGCTGCTGCGGTGCGGGCTTTGGGTTCCTCATAAGATCTCTCTCTCTCTCTCTCTCTCTCTCTCCCTCTCTCTGGTAGAGGAGAGGCGTCAGAAGGGAGATGGCTGCGAATGCTACGGCGCTCAGCAGCGTCGCACGCCAGAGGTTCCTCTCCCCGCCGACGCCTCCTGCCACCGCCGGGGCGAATTCCCGCGGCTCTGTCTCCTCCAGGGGTCGCTCTGTCTTGTCCCTTCCTGTCCAACCCCGCAGCGCTTCCCAGAACAACAAAAGGCCCCACCTTTTCAGGCGAGCGCCCAGAGGGGGGGCAGGATCCGGCAGAGGATGGGCCGTCGCTTCGGCGGCGTTGGAGGACCCAGACGTCCTCCCCGTTCGCAGCGGCGACGCCACCGACCAGCAGGAGGGACTCGCAGCGGTGGGCACCCAGGAGGAGGACGTTGTCAATGGAAGCAGCCAGGTTGTGGGGTTTGCGTTCGAGGGCGGCGCCACCCCTTTTGGGGATGTGGGTGTCGGTTTCTCTTCGGGTTCCTCTTCGGCTTCTCCGCCACCGATGGGGGCGCAGGTGCCGGATGGGGAGGACTTCAACAGGATGGCGGACCGGGCGATCAACGCCACCATCGTGCTCGCTGCCGGAACCGCTGTTATCACCAAGTTGCTAACCATCGACCACGACTACTGGCATGTGGGTAATCTCGTCCGCTCCCCCCCTGTTGTTTTACCACCATCACTTGCGAATTGGAAAGGGTGCTTGTCCTCATGGTGCGAGGTTTCTCTGCTCTATGTGCTGTTAATAATATTTTGTCTTTTGTGCCATTCTGAATACCTTATGAATCTTATTTATGCGCTCTTGGTGCCCTAAGCTTCGTATGATAATTTGTTTGTTTTAATGTTCCAGAATCCTGCAAGTTGAATCCTTTTGCTTGTGGTATTCAGAGCCGGCCTTTGTATTTCCAAACTCATGATGACCTTTCTGAATTCGACATCATCTATATCCATTTCTTGATTCAGGACGTTGTCTTGTAAATCTCAGGCTAACTCACTTTGTTTACTTAGTATTTGGACTTCCAAGTTCCAGGGCAACCCCTGGTTGGTGGGTGAGGCTTTTTGATGACGGTTTCTAGAATGTTTGTTCTTGTTCTGGCAGCTGGAGTACCTGGCCAAGGACGTTCTTTCTAGGAAAAAACCTACGGTCAATGGAGATTCTCTGGAAACCTCCCTGCTGCTCTGAGATTCCAGCCACTATCTAGCAGCAACTTCAATAAATGATAGAGGCTAGATCCATGCAGATCAAATTTTTCTCTCTAGCCTTATATCGAGGTGCTTCGAAGTAGCTTTCCAACGGTGCCTGTCTCGCATCGATCAGACGTCGGGATTGGTCACAGCAGTGATTCTCGTCGAGGCGCGTGCCTGAAAATAGAAGTAACAGTCCGTGGGCAGCAACCCCCACAAGTGGAGGTCAGAGCCGCCTCGCCTCCCACGAGGCGAACCAGCGAACCACCGTCTGAGGGAGCCGCCCTCCAGCCACCACCGTCACAGCGGCGTCCCACTGGACCCACTTGACCTCACAGAGTAGCACGTGGGCCCCACAACCAGCAGCACATGTCTTCCGGATGGCATCGAAGGAGTGGACAACGTGCTGCTCGCCAACCCAAGAACGGTCCTCCCGAGCCCAATTGTCGCCCTTTACCTCCCTGCGTGGAGTGGGCAAAAGATTCATCGCTGTAATTCATAATAATTGTTGTATTAACCGGGAGTTACCGACTTGGTCGGGATCGTCTTCCCCACACCCGGAGCGTGGAGGTACACTCGGCACCCCTCATTGTCGTTATTTGCTTTCCTAGTATACGCTTTTACTGCCGCTACTAGAGAGCATGTCTTAGGGTCCTTAGCTCGATCAATTTACTTCACTACTGTGAGAGAGAGCGAACCATCCCGTGACCCGACCCAGGCATGAGGTTGAGAGTTGACCACCCTAGCTCATTGTCGGTTTCTCAACCGTGCACGTCCGAACGCTTCCATCGCTAAGGGACGATCGCGAGCTTGCTAGAGTCCTAGGTGTGCATTCCAACTCGGCGTCGAGTCCGCGTCCGTCGTCCCGCATCACTCCCCGTGAGGCAACCGCTAGGACCTATCTGGGCAGTCCCACCTAGTGATGACAGCGATGGGCTTGGTACACCACCAAGCCCTAAGCCCCAACATGCCAAAGCTCCCTATCCAGCAACTCACATACTCGAAACTCCAGACATCAGTACATCATCGACACGAACACAAACAAGCCCTAGGGTAGAAAATTCAAGTATTCATGCCAATCATCTCTAGTCTTCAAAAGTGCTGTCTTGCATATCACCTAATCCTCGGGACCAAAGATGGCCCTAGCGGGATAGAGGGCGCTCTTTTAGAAGATTCAAGAAGTTGTAGTCACTGTGTCTTCGAAGTCAAAACTCAAGGGATCTCCATCCACACCTGCAGCAGATAGAGGCCACCCATGGTGCTCCCACCAAAGCTCATCTACGTAAGCCCATAGTACAAGTTAGCAAGCACCACCTGAGAGAGGGAGTGCCCATCCCACAAGAGTGTGAGTGGTCTGACATGCTCTCGCGTCAGCACGTCCCTGGACGTTGGAAAAAGTAATGCCCCACTGAGGCTCAACGTCAGTCCTCGCATCAGCTGCTCCACATTGGCTGACCTACCGCTGATCTGGCCCAGCGTCCTCCTGGCAAGGTGGTCGACCAGGATCCCTCAGTGATCTGTCATCTGCCGAACCTCCCGCTTGTCACGCACTATCTCGGCTAGAACTTCCTCCGAGGGAGGGAGGTCCATTAGGTCACCCATGTCTAAGTTACCCCACTGGAAGAGAAAATTGATATCCTCCGCTAGCACCAAGGCCTCAAACTCTGGGAAGATGAAGGTGTGGGTCTCCGGATGCCATAGCTCGAGTAGTGCACCTAGGGCCTCCTAGTTCCACCTCATGCTGACAAACCTCTTAGCCGTGATGACTAGGCACATCAAGTGCCACTAATGCATATAAACCCTTATGTCAGGCATAATCATAGCCAAAAGGTCATAGAGCCAACCATAACACTGGGTGTGCCTTGCTCTCGGGAAGGCTTGAATAGGCTGAAAAGAGAGAAAGAGAGAATTAATTTTTGACTATCTCATCTTGCATTCCAACGCACATAGGTCATGGAACTCACCAGGCCGTCCTTCAAAAGCTAGCTTAGGTGTCCTCTCATCTCAGAGAGTACACTAGGGTCTGCACTCCCTGACGAACAAGAGAAGGAAGATGTCATCCCGAAAAACCCTTTTCTTGATGGCGCCTACCTTCTGCCAAGAAACCCTATGTTCACAGCTAGGGCCATCTGCTGTCGGTGGCTTATAGTCAAGAGTCCCACTTGTTTTGGACTCTGGCTCTCACAGAACTTAAGCTGGTAGGCAGCCAGCCTACTGGTTGCCCTGGGTCAGGTAGGCAGCCAAAACTTTGGCTGCCCAGCAATGCTAGACGGCCATAAGGTTGGCCGCCCACTCAATGTAGAAGGCAATCCCCTTGGCCATCTCTCAAACTTGTTTAAGGGCTAGGTCTATTTTAATCAAGTTCATATCTGCTTTCTAATGATATATTTTCTTCATTATTATTGTCATATGAACTTGGCTAATGTGTGTTGACGCAGCTACATATAACAAGATCAGCCATCAAAGTTTCACATGATGTCATCACCAAATGTTACATCTTTAGATAGAACCTCGTAGGCTAATAGCTTCGGTCATATAAACTTTGAGTTCTTCTCTAATAAAAAGCATGAAGGGTTTATGCTTCTTAAGCTATTCGATGGCCGCTTGCAACCTAAAAATCAGGATGATGGACTTTCTGAACTCTCGACCATGCTTAATGACATATGTAGAATGCCGGATCCCCACCAGGTTTCAGACTATGTTCGTTACAAGGCTAGGATGATGGACTTCTCAAACTATTGACTGATTAGTCCGAAGGTAGGCAAGTAAATCCTCCAGTTATGCATTAGATAGGATTTTTTCTTTTAAACCCATCATGCATCATATAGGTCCTTCTAGATGGCTTGCGCCTTGCGGTGCACCACTCCATCCCTATTTTTGTCATTGTCTCTGACTCCCTCGCTCTGGTGAATTTGGTCAATTCTCACGGTCGGCCCCCTTGGTCTCTGCTCCCTTGGTGGAGAACCTTGTAGACTACCATCACACATTTTTAGTGCCCCATTATGCATATCTTCAGGCAAGGAAACCAGCTCACTGACACCCTAGCCAACTCTTCACTCAAAGAGAGGATCTCCCAGATTGTGAATCTAGCAGGGAGCTTCTTGAGTAGCTTCATAATTTGGCTCCCTGCTCGGACATTTGAAAGCTTCATTTCTTCTGCCCATCTGGGCTTGAGAGAGTCCTGAACTACGGCCCCTGAAGGGCCTGCCTCATCGGGCCCAGATTCGATGCCTTTCTACTTGGCGTCGGACTCTTGTTGTTCTTCATCAGCTGCTGCAGGGCAAGCTCCATCTGCATTCAGGGCTTTAGCAGACTGCACTGATTGCGGGTGAACATTCCCAGGTGCAGGGTTAGCCTCCTGACATGGTTGCTTCCCCTTGGACATTTTGACAAATTTCAAAAAGAAAGGGTCTGTCTTGCCCCCACTCTTGCTGTAAAGGCCTGACGGAGGAGGGATTTGGACTCCCTTGATCTCCGGGGGAGGTGTCTTGTAGGGCTGCTCTCTCCTGAATATGATGTTGTGGTTGGGTGGCGACTAGCGCCCCCATTTCCGGCCTGACTGGGTTGCATGTGCCGTGGTTGCAGCTTCGGCCTTGCCTCCCTTGGTAGGGGGTGTGAAGCATATTTCTTCTTCGTCCACCTCACCGGGCAGGTTGAAGAGGGCTGACAAGGTATTGTAGGAGACAATCGGCACTTCATCGGCCTTAGCATCCTTTCTCTTCTTTTTCTGCTTCTTCTTCTTCTTGACTTCAGCGAGCGCCTTCCCCCAGAATAAGCTACCCTCTTTATTAGATGCTGCATTAGCTTCTTCTTAATGCTCAAGTGACAGCTGCTCCAATTCTTGCCATGGGACATGGTCCCGCACCAGCAAGGGCTTCAATTTAGGCTGTACGTACTCATCTTGCCCCTCTATATAGTCTTGCAGTCTGCGGACCCCGAGACTGGCTTCCTTAACTATTGGCAGCGGAGTTTGTCTCCTCTGATTGTGTGCGGGTATTCTGATGACTGCAGGTGGATTGATCCACACAGGTGCTGCCACCGGCGGAGTGGGTCGTTGTGTGATGCCACGAACATGTGCCCCCACTTTCGGGCGAAGTGCCCTCTTCTTTTTACTTTTTGTAGGGACCTGCTGCCATCCCTATTGTTCTTTCACGGGCTCCAGGAAGTGGGCTTCATAGGTGCGCCGAGTGCTAGCTTCAGAGATCTCCTCGGGCAATGCCTGGTATGTAGAGACCACGTTGACTCCCGCCCTTCTCAGAGGGACTTCATGTGGCTGTGGAGGGTCGACCTTGTACTCCCCCAATTCAATTTCATCTTTCTTTACCATGCCTTCAATAATGTCCTTGAAGACATAACAATCCTCAATCGGGTGCCCCAACATCTGGTGGTAGGGGAAGAACCTCGGGCTATCTCTTCTCTTCAAGTCCTCTGGCCTCTTTGGCTCAGGCAGGGTGACCATGTCGTACTAGGTTACCGGGTCGAATAGGATTCTGGTCTTCTCCTTCGAAAAGGAATAGGCTTTCTTCATCTTGTCCCACAGTAAGGGACCCTCTTTGCCATCTGCAACTTTAGCAAGCTGCGGGGTGACTGCCTTCTTGCCTTTATCTTTTTTCTATTCAAACTCCTTGATATCAAGGGCACTGCTTCTTTAGGCGCTTTGCGCCGTTCCACCGCCTTGCCTTTCTAGGCTGTGCTGGTAGCTGAAGTAGGGGCAGGTCTAGCCAGGAAGGCTTCCACCTCAGCCACAATATTGTTCAATTGGTCAAAAGATCATATCTCCAAGCCTATCATCCTTTCCAGAACCTCCCTCCTGAGTTTCTTTTTGCATATCTGGACAGCGTCCTCCTAATGCGGGGGCCGCTTGCACCTCATTTCGAGGTTCCTCCACCTCTTGATATAATCAAGGGCTGTCTCATCCGCCCTCTGCTTTATTGAGTAGAGCTCAACCACTGTGACCTCCCTCTCTGTGACATGGAACCTTTCCCTAAACTTTCTCTACATATCCGACCAGTCACTGATCGACCCGGTCGGGAGGCTAGAGTACCATTTGAATGCGAGCCCTATCAACGAGGACCCAAAAAACTTCAGCAGATATGACTCGCCGGTGGCTAGATCGCCCATGATAGTCATATAGTAGGCGACATGTTCCTTCGAGGATCCCTTCCCATTGAACTTGTCAAACTTTGGCTGCTTATTGATCCTGAGGGGAAGTTGCTTGGCAGCATGATGTGGTGGGTATGGCACCTGGTATGCATCAAACGTGACATAGTCCCATTCGCTTCTTTCTGTGAGCTTCATCTCGATCATTCTTTCCACTATCATCTTGTTCATGATTGTGGGATCAACCGGCTCTGGTTAGAAGTGTGCCGGCTGGAGGTAGGGGGTGACCAGGGTGGTCGCCTGCGGAGGAGGACGCAACAAGGGAGGTGTCTGGTGCACCTGAGGGAGCACTAGCTGCATCAGCGGCTGTGGTGGCCATTGCTGAGTCATCGCCAAACTTGGCTCTACTGGCTGAGGCAGAGTATAGAGTGGTGGAGGGTCAGCTTTATGGACCACTCCCCGTAATGATTCGCCCTGGGCTTTGGGCAGCTTAGAAGCTGATGATTGTTGAGTTTTCTCCATCAGCTTCTTCTTCAGTAGGTCGATCTCTTGCCGGTACTTCTGAAGCAACATTAGGACCGCTGGGTCCATGGCTGTAGTGCTAGGGATAGCTTCTGGCGCGTCCCTAGGTGCATTCTCGAGTAGAATATCAAACAAAGCTTCATCTTCTTCTTCTGCCGTTACCACATTGGCGGTCAGAATGGTGGCTTCATCATTGTGTTGGTGGTAGATCAAGGGTTGCTTTCCCTTGGCTACTGCCAACAGTTCTTTTGCAGCTTCAGCTCTTTGAGTGTTCGGCCCTGGCCTCTAGGCTAATTGAGCCAACTCATGAGGATCTTCAGGAAGCCCTCCATAGTAGCTGCATATGCCGGCCATATTGCAGGTGAAGACCTACATCCTTCTCCTCTGCCGGTGGACCCTCCTTCTAGCCTATTCTGGAAAGATCAACCTTTCAAATACAGAGATTCTTTTCTTTTCTTCCCGTCGAGGGGCAGTTTCATCAGTTTCGGTATAGAAGCCGTCTTCATAATCATTGTCGTCAACCGATGACATCTTCTATCTGGTGACCAGTGGGTGGTCTTTCACAGACAGAAGATGCTGGTTGTTGGGGCTCGAGAATGGCGTGAGTCGTTGTTGGCACACAAAATATGATTGATGGCGACCAAGCCGAAAAGATGAATGATATGGCCCACTGAAGCACAGAAGCTGATGGAGATCAACCTACTGAAGACTTCTCAAGCTGCCAGAGCCTCGAGTCACCTGGAATGAACACCGGGGACTTCACCTCAGGAAAGTCGAGATGAATCCACAACCAACCGGTAGTGCGACCAAGTCTGCCCAATGATCTGGCATCGACTCCGTTGTGCCGCTACCCTACACCCGTCGCCCGACCAAGAACGATGGTCTACCTGGTGGCTTGCCACCTAAATGAAGACTCTCCTGAGGAGGAAAAATGTCATCAGCCCTTCATAATGAGGGACCAAAGGCTCTGTCAGCAGAAGGTCCCGATCACCCAACACGGGTTCAGCTTCTCGCTATAGTGGGTCCGTTAGTGGCCGAATGATCGCCAGTCAGGGCGGAATTATTCTGGGTGTCATACCATCCCGCAAGGAAGCTCCAGGCATGAGTCAGGCCGAGCCGGAAGCACAAATCATGGTGTCGAAGGCCGTGTCAGCAAAAAACCCGCGTGCTCAAGCCAAACACACATGGAGATCGGATTAAGGCCGTACACCATGCCGAGAGCTTTGTCAACATCCCGTCAAGGTTTTTCAAGGACCGCGGAGAGAGGAATCGTCAACGGTGACCTCCGGAATCATCCCCGGACTCATCGACTAGCCTTCGACAACCAAACGAGGCTAATACAGCACCCCGTTCATCGGCGCGCCCCGTTAAACGACGCCGTCATCAACGGCACGCAAAACACCAACGAAGGGGCTGTCCCCCGATGCCATGTTCACCGGTGCGCCCCTCCGTGGTGCCGGCGAACTTAGTGCTATAAAAACACCTTGTTCGTTCAAAAATAAGAAAAAGAGAGAATCGGTGGCCAAAAAAGGAGAGAATCGACGGCCAACAGAGGGAGAAGGAGAGAAGAACCAAGAGAGAGCCCCACCAATCCCGTTTAGCTGAGGGAGGGTTTCTTGCTGAAGAAGTTCTTCCCCCTCGAGAGCATTCCTGCCGCCACCCATCGTCCTCTGTCATTCACAAGTTCTCCGATGCCAGGAGAAGAAGAATCCCTCTGTGTTTCCGTAGGTGGGTCAAGGTGTTTCCCATTGATCTCCCATCGCTTAATTCTCTGTCTGCCACAATGTAAGTGAGCAAAGGGGAGGAAGGCGATGATACGAGCCTTTCTTCCTCCCCCTTCCCACCATCTTTCTCTCGCTTCTCTTCCTCTCTGCAACTCCTCCCCTGGGGGTGATGTAACGACGTCCGGGTGACAATGCCGGCATTGAATGCCATGTTTTTGTTGATTGGTTCTTCGTGAATGGAAAATATATCTATGCATATGCGTTGACGGTGTGTGATGGATGTCGTATATTCTCTGTTCTTCTAGTATCACCTCTTCTGTCTCTCTTTGCACTTTCTCTTCTTGTCTATGGAACTGGCATCGTGTTACATTCCGGTGCTGGAAGGAATAGCATGCCATCTTGGCTTTGTCTGCACGATTGACTAATTCCCTATGCGTGCTTTCATCGGATCCGCTTCCTCAGCGCCTTATATGCCCTTGGACTCCATGGGCTACAGCAATCCATCCTCCCTCCCCGGGGTGTCTATTCTGATCGAACGATAAGAGTTTTCACCATCGGAGGCATATACCTATGTGTGTCCTCCAATCTACCTTGGGCCGCCCTCTTGTTTTCTCTACTATTCTCGACCATGAACAGGGGGAGACGAGGCCATCCCCATACTGCTCATCATTATTTTCTAAACATCGCTTGATGAATATAATGTTAACCTGTTAACATTCACCTGTGCACACATATGCACACCTACAGACATTAACATGAGTCTGCTCACTGTGCAAGTTTTCCCCGCCGCACCGTTTTACCATCTCGTTGGTGAGATTCAGCGACCCGGGGAGGGGAACATCCCCTTAATTTCTCATCCTAATCACTCAGTCTACAGGAGTCCATTTGCCAATAGTGGATCTCTGAAGGCCAATGAGTGCACCTTAATTGGGTTAATCCTAACACATGAAATCCACAACCCTTGGCGGGCCTTGTGGTGGCCGTGAGACAGGTGCCCCTCGTAGGCTGGCTCTCGAGATTTTTCCTCTCTATCGGTCGTCCTGACTTAGGTGTAGTATTGACTCGGGTCACGTGCCCCTCGCAGGCTAGCCCTCGGGGTCTTCACTCCCATCACGAGTCACGCTATCCATCCACTCTCCACCCATAGAATTGATGCCCCTAGTAGGCTAGACCTTGAGGTTTTCCTACCCATTCGGGTTTGACACCGCCATTGTACCACCAGGCTTGTAGGGGTTTGCTCTGCCACATGAGTACTCCCTGCTTCTCCCCGACAACCTTCCGATGATGTGACACAACCCCTTGGATCTAGGAATGCAAGCACAACCACAAGGCCAAGAGGCCTACGTAAGCAGACACCCTTCGGCACGCACACTCAACCTCGGGGTGACTCGGGGATGCCGAGTCAGGGATGTGGGGTGGGTCCCCTGCTAGTAGAGGGCCAGCAGTGCTTTACTAAGTCTCCCCTCGGATACCGTCGCCCACCTCAATAGGTCGAAAGGTGCCAAGGGCACGGATCCACTCACTCACACCCACAGCGATCGCTCGGAGGTGGTGGAGCCTTGGAACCAAGCGCGCACTCCCTTATCCAGCGGCGCAATTGAGGAATATTGAATAAACAAGCACTATTAGGAGCAAGGGTAGTGAGCTCACCTGGCCGGTTTGAAGAAACCGACCCCAATTCGGAGACGTGGACGAGCGGGGAAGCGTGGGTTACCCACACGCTGCGCCGATGAAGCTTCACCCTGTGATCAACAATTACATGCACTACACCCCACGCAGGAGGGTCGGACTAGGGGTGGGGAATTAAAATTTACATACAAATACTACCTCCCGCATGGAGGGGCTTTAAGCCGGCCAGGCGGGGTGGGGATGCCGAAGTTGACTAAAACCCACAGTTCTATCCACTCAGGTTTGGCTGGAGGTTTGGGTAGCTCAGAAATTGAAGCATTATTTTCTTGCCCATGAGGTTAAGCTGATCTCTAGAATGGACCCAATTCGTTATCTTTTAGAAAAACCCATCCTTTCTAGCAGATTAGCTCGCTGGCAGAGCTTTCTCTCCCAATTTGATATTACCTTCATCGTTCAGAAGGTAATCAAGGGATATGCTATTGCTGAACATCTTGCTCATTCTCCTATCCCTTGCACTGATGCTATCCAGGACGAGTTTCCTGATGAACACCTTGCTGTACTTACTCATCACCCCTTCTGGTCATTGCATTTTGATGGTGCACTTAACTCATAGGGTCATGGGATCGGCGCCGTTCTCCACACTTCAGAGGGAGTGACCATTCCCCTTGCTTATCAGCTCTCTTTTCTTGCTACCAATAACATAGCCGAGTATGAGGCACTCCTTATTGGATTGAAGCACGCATACATCTTGGGCTCACGATACCTGAATATCATAAGAGATTCTTAGTTGGTGCTATGCCAAGTTCATTCAACTTATCGCACCTGTGACCTTAAGGTCAAACTCTATCAAGATTTGGTCACGCTCTTGGCTAAGTAATTTCGCAAGTTGATCTATATTCATACCCCTCGTTCTCAAAATATTCTCGCCGATGCACTGGCATCGCTTGCTTCCTCCCTTTCCCTTCCTCACAGTCGTTCCACTGAGACCATTGTGGTCCAGCGGTTAGACACCCCTTCCCTTAAGGATCCGTGGTTTGATAACCTTATGAAATCTGTAGAGATAAAGGTTGAGAAGAAAGATTTGAAAGAAGTA
This sequence comes from Amorphophallus titanum, assembly GCA_024336825.1. NCBI lineage: Eukaryota > Viridiplantae > Streptophyta > Magnoliopsida > Alismatales > Araceae > Amorphophallus > Amorphophallus titanum. The sequence goes on from JANBPO010009260.1 coordinate 4,322,814, forward strand.
TCTTTAACTGAGCTTGAGGATATTTTGGAAGAAGAGGAATTGTCATGGTATCACGAAATAGAGCAGTATTGTAGGGATGGTTCATTCCCAGAATCTGTCAACGCCGAGTAGTGTAAGACCATCAGAATGGTCGCCTCGAGATACATGATTATTGCAGAAGAGTTGTATAAGCATGCTCTTAACGGAGTTGTCATGAGATGTCTTGACGATGATGAGGCTTGGAATGTTGTTAAAGCAGCTCACTCTAGCAAGTGTGGAGGGCATGTCAATGGTCAAGCCTTGGCAAAGAAGATTCTTAGGCAGGGTTATTACTGGCCAACCGTAGAAGAAGATTGTTCCACCTATGCCCATAGGTGTCTTTAGTGCCAACTCCATGCCCACAAAATCCACGCTCCTACTTCATCTCTCCACCCTCTTTCTGCTCCTTGGCCATTCTCCATGTGGACTTTTGATATTGTTGGCTTGCTGGGTGATCCTAATTCTCAGACTAAGCAGAAATCCTTTATTCTTACCGCAACTGAGTTCTTCACCAAACGGGCAGAAGTCGAAGCATATGCGGAAATCAAAGCCACCACAGTTTGTCGCTTCATCATGAAGAACATCATTTCACGGTTTGGAGTGTCAAGCGATATCGTCACCGACAATGGGCCTCAGTTTGTGCCACAAGAACTCTGGGACCTCTGTAAGAAATTCAACATATCATTACATCATTCATCACCATACTACCCCCAAGGCAACGGCCAAGCCGAGACCACCAACAAAACCCTTCTTAAAATTATCAAGAAAACATGCGAGTCACACAAATTTGTTGATTGGGCCGACAGATTGGTAGAAGCTCTATGGGCTTATCGCACCTCTGCCTGTACTCCCACAGGACAAACTCCTCTTGCTCTCACTTATGGGATGGAGGCGGTACTTCAGTATGAGATCTTGATCCCTTCCCTAAGAGTGCAGCTTGATAAGGAACTCAATCTCGACGAGCGTCGGGAGGCGTTGCTAGTCCAGCTGGAACTCTTGGATGAGAAGAGGCTGAACGCGGCCAATCACGTTTCCGTTTATCAAAAGTGTGTCTCACGTCATTTTCAAAAGAAGGTCATCAAAAGAAAATTTGAAGTGGATAATATGCTGTTGAAACATAAATTTATTAGAACAGGATGTCCTAGGTCTAAGCTGCAACCCAACTAGGAGGGTCCATTTGTGGTTAAGGAAGTTTATCTTGGGAACGCCTATCGCTTAGTCAACGCTGAGGGTGAGGAGTTATCTCACGCATGGAATGGGTTATACCTTAAGCATTTTTATCCTTACAAAAAATCTGGCTAACGATAGCTAGGTAGCTAGGTAGCCCTACCTTAGTCACTAGGGAAGATTCTTTAACACAGCATCCACACACTACACGATGACCCCTTGGTCAGGGTCTCCCTTTTGTCACACCGTTTATCCTTCGACCATGCTCAGGGAGATGAATGTCCTTTTACTTTTCTCCCTTCGGCCAAGCATAGGGGCAAGGGATTGATAGACTAGATAACCAACTTAAGCACTCCCCAATACGAGAGCAGTCTCAAATAGGGGCAATCTTTAGAAGAAGATCAAAACAAAATCGAAACACCATGAAAAATATCCCTGATCCTAGTAACTGGGCCTGCTTCTCCTAAGTCAAGAGTTGAGATTCGCGTGAAGCGGTGAAGGGTTGTGCAGCATCATGAGTATACCTTAAGAAAAAAAATTATGAATCAAAAGCATGACAAGAGGGTAAAGTCCCCGCAGGCTGTCACGGGCCCGAGCGTATGCATGTTAGTGAAAGTTTAATCTCCCAAATACAGTACACTGACTCTTTGAGGGGTAGTGCCCTGGGAGGGAATCCAGTCCTGAGCTCCCACGTCCCAACGTTAAGCTTATCCCCATTTTTCTTCAATTTCCTCCCTAATGGTCCGCTCAAGGAGCCATCCTTCACTGATCAGGGAGAGCTATCAGTATTCTTTTCCCAGGTTGACATCCAAGCTTCATTACAGAGTCTTCGATATGCTATCTTAGCCAAATGCTCTTACGGCAGGCCTGCCTTCCCAGAGATTAAAACCTATCTAACACAGAGAATGGTGCTATCCTTAGATTTTGTTATCAGCAGATTAAACCAGAGACATCTTCTCCTTCGGCTTGGCTGTGAAGGTGATTTTCAGAAGCTCCTTTTACAAAAGAATCTATACGTCAAGGGATAGCTGTTTAGATTCTTCAGATGGACGTCGGATTTTGATTTTACAGCGGACCCTGCATCTGCTCCGGTGTGGTTAGGATTTTCAGGGTTGCTTGCTAACCTATTTCCCAAAGGCCTTCAGACTATTTGTGATCAAGGAGAGCCTAGCATACATCTCAGATATAGTTTCATCCTACTTCATCTTGAATAATTCACAATCAGAGATGAGCATGTTTACCTTCAATGCACGCACCTGTGACATCCCTTCATAGATCAATTCGAGCTCGTCCCACATCTATTTTACTATTTTGCACGCCAAAATTCTGGAAGACTCCTCAGGATGCACAACAGTTTGCATGATGTTGAGGGCCGTCTAATTGATGGTAGATAGTTGAATTTGCTCCCATGTCCATGTGCTTTCATCTTCTGGGACCTTGAATGGGCCGGTGGTGACGACTCTCCATAGCTCGTGGCTTTGCGCCCGTAGAAATACCTCCATCCTGTTCTTCCAGTAAATGTAGTGAGTAGAGGACGGTTGATAAAGTGCCCTTCAGCAATGAAGCTACGAGACGCACTGGTTCCAGGTCTTCCCTGGTCATGTGACCACATGATGGGAAACTTGCTCTAATACTAATTAATATGTGGAAAGACAGATATGGAAGGGGGGGTTGAATATGTCTGTCTCTAAAAATTTGAACAAACACCAATTAAAGCTAATCAAGAACAATCTAACATGAGCAACACAATTATGGTCTCACGTACTGCTTGGGTAATTGATCAGACAGTGAGAGTGCACAATTGAATCAAAGAACAAGCTCAAAGTCAAAAGATATGGCATTAATAATCCACTTTTCGCATCTGAGTGTGCTTGCGTCGACTTCACTGGTACCTGGCGGAGGTTCGATCGGTTGATCTCCTCACGCAAGGGGAGGCCTTCCAGATAGGCGTAACCTATCCTTTCAGCCTCGCCTTTTTATATACCAGCTAGCCAAGCTCACACACTCCAAATGCGTAGCAAATTACGCTATGCACTGAACTACATAGATTCAGAAAGAAAATTCAAAAGCACAAGCAAACCACGTGTTGGAACGTGTGAAGTCGAATCTAGAGGGGGGGTGAATAGATCTACCCAAATTAATTGCCAATTAAAAGGAACTTAAGAGTGCGTAATATAAAATGCAAGACAGTTACCACCAAATTAGAGGGATGCACTCAAGATCAAATAAGAAAATGCCCCTTATGCATTCATTTAAGCGAAGAACAGAAAGTAAATCAATCAATCACGAGGCAAAGGGTTTTTAGGTGGTTCGATCTCTATCCAGAGATCTACGTCCACCCCACACTTAATCCAAGTGTGGCTTCACTACTGACTCACAGTTTGATCACGCTGATCCACAGCTTTGGGGAATGAATCCCTACACACGGCTGAGCCTCACAGCTTGCTGTCCAAGGTTCTTACCTCACCTGCTGAGCTTTACAGCTTGCTCCGCTGATATACAGCTTACAAAGAGTTTTTCAGAAAAGAAATTAGAAAATAGACAACGAAATGAAGAAGAAAACAGAGATGAAAATCTGTAGCTCAAAGTGAGCAGTTCGACTCTGGATTTGATCCAGCAGTCGAGATACAATGCTCTCAGCACTTCAAACCATGACACTCTGTTTTCATTCCATTGCCATGAGCTCTCACGAAATCCCTTTCTCTCAGATCTTTTCTTCTTCTACTCTCAGCATTGCTCTCTTCTCTTAATCTTTGATACTTCTCAATTTTCTCTGCTTGTCCTCGATCTCTGTCGCTCCTCACTTCCTCTTATCCAGATCTGGGAGATGATATCCCTTTTATAGCCTTTGCTAGGAGAAGGCGCGTGGAAACCACGTTTCCCGCCCAAAGAATTTGGAAGGGGCGCTCATTTGGGGATCCACATGTCAGAGGCGAGAAAAAGCACTATCCACGTGTCTGATTCTCTGTTAGAGACTTGGCTTGGATCACGTGCCCAATCATAAGGTTCCTAGGATCTCGAGCCAATCAGAAGAGTCTTGGACACGTGCTTCATTTAACTGTCACGAGCAGGAGGCATATTGTGCTTTATTTAATTCCTGAAAAGCAAAAGACATTTTATCAAATACTGTGTGATCATGATCACAAACACCTATCATGCACAATGCTAAACTGGCATCAACCTTAGATAGGTCTAATGTGCAGGCAGGTGAGACTAGCATCAACTTTGTGTCTGGACTACTTTGTACATGCATCGACCTGAACATGCACAATGCAAAACCTGCACCGACCTAATCATGCCATAAGCATAACATGCACTGACTTGCTACAGTGATGTGCGCGGACCTTGTCATGCAGTAAACCATGCACCGACCTTATAACAGCTAACATGGAAACGTGCACAGACTTTATGCATTGCAGTATAGAAAATGTTGCACCGACTTTCTAAGTGAGCATGCAATTGTGCACCGACCCTTTGCATGCGTTCAGCAAACCATGCACCGACTTTATGTGCAAGGAGCAAAATGTGCATCGACCTTCATGTGTGATAACATAAGGAATGCACTGACCTGATTAGTGTGCTATAGGAACTAGCACCGACTCTAGTATGCAAATGATGCAACTAGCATCGACCTTGAATAGTAAAGTGCACCGGCCTTATTCTGCCAGAAATAAAACATGGACCGACTATACATGAATAGTAATGTACACTGACCTTCTATATGAGTGAACAGTAATGTGCACCGACCTTGTGTGTAGTTCCACATGAACCTGCACCAACCTTTCATGCAACGAAAGGAACAATGCACCGACCTTGTATCGCACAAGGGCAAGTATGCACCGACTTCAAACCATGCGTACTTGTATGCTAGCAAATATGCACCGACCTAGTGTGCATTACAATAGTAACTTGCACAGACTTGAATAGTGTATGCACAGACCTTGACTAAGCTGGCTAGTATGATGTGCACAGACCTTGTATGTAGTTAAGTAACGTGTGCACCGACCTTAATTGCATGTGGCCTAAACTAGCACCGACCTTATGACCAAATAATCATGAAGTGTTCATGTATGCAATCTGTTTGATGAAATGACTTGCTACAGAATGAAGGTGCAGACGTGTTTTATGTAAAGATCTGACATATAAAAATTTATCAAAATACACAATATTATCATGGTCAATATAAAGTCACCAAAGTCAACTCTATAGTCAACCAGGTCAACTTCACTGCGACTTTTCATGTATATTATGTACTCTTTTTCTTATCCTTCATTAAATTATCTTCGAATTAGATACACACAGGTTAAATTGACGCAAGATCGTGGGTAATAACCCACGTACCAATGATGAAAAAAACATGTTTTATTGTGCTCATGTTGTGGGTCTTACATCGCCACCTAAAAAATGACGCCATTCTCGAAGGCCTTAGTAGGATATAATATTAGTTTTCATACTAATGTTTCTAGAGTCTAGAATATCAATATGGTAATTGACGTCGACGGAGGAAGATGAAAGACAATATTTGACGGGAGATGAAGAGAGAGTACATTAATTTTGTTATGACATTATGTTCTTTTAATATCATATGAAAATCAAAACTACCAGAATGTAACCAAACAAGTAAAATGGCTGCTGTTATAGTTACGCAAACCACAACAACCAAACACGGGCCTTGTAAGCAAACTAACCTCAAATGCATGTCTCTTGAATGCTGCCCCCAATCCAAGAGAGAGAGAAAAAAAAAGGATATTTATGGATTCCATCGGTCAATGGGCCGATCTAAGGAACCGAACCCATTAACTCATGGGCTAGCTTTCATCCACGTTGGACCAATAGATTTTGACACGGTCGGAGGGCACCATAAACTAACAAGAACAAAAAATCACCATCAACATCACAAATACTTTTTGAGTTCTAATTGACTAATTCCAACGAATGTTCCACAAATTTTTAATGAAGTCTTCTCTGGGGCATCCCAAATGGCGTCCACCATCTCGATGAGTAGTGATGCAAATTACCTAGACAATGTATACTTGTGGACAAAGGTAGATTACTTATAAAGTCGCATTGGTAGATTAATAGGATATAAAACTACGTTTTTCAGTTACAATTTGAGCTCATACGGCGAGGGAGCAATCCTCAAATGTTCTCCTAGACTTTTAAGAGGAGTTGAGATGAAGGGGGGAAAAGGGGCATTTACAGCACTAAAAGAAGAAATATGTAGTTTATGAACAGAGACAAAAGCAAACATGAACGAGAAAAAAGATAACCACCTTGCTACGTTGGTCTCCTCGCCTTTCTTGCGGTATATCTGCAGACCCGTGCAAATGCTCCAATGTAGTAGGCAAGGCAGGGTGATCACAAGGAACCAGATTTTCCTTTGACCTACCGCCTGAGTTGGCTTGCCTTTGAGTTTGGCACTGGGTCAAGTCGGCATCATGAACACCTTAACCCATGAGGGAGGCAAAATGATTATTTATGATGAACCTAACATAGTTATGCCCTCCACCCGCCACCAAGAATATCGTGTTGACTTAAAATATGACAAATCAGAGGGGGTGTGAATTGAGTTTGCTCTCAAATTTGTCTAATTATTGTGAAAAACACGTGAATCACTACAACTAGGTAGTTAATTGAGATCTAATCAACCAATCACTAGAACTAGGAAATTAATTGAGATCTAATCAACCTAACACAGGTTTGACTAATATGCTAATCTCTTACCCTCCAACTACAATGGTTAAATGTGTTAAAATCGCACAAGAAGGGGAGGGAGACAAGGTGCAATCACTCTAATGTACATATGGATTTTTATAGTCTTTGACTTCACCATATGAAATGTACGTCCACTCCCCCACCTTAGATGAGACTCTCCACACATTTATTGAGGAGGGTAAATCCGGTCTGACCCATAACGGGTCCGTTACCGCAGGCCCATGATGGCCCAGGCCCTGTTACTAGAGATAAAGGCCTGCGACAGCTACAGCTTGGTCAGCCTGGCCCACTACGACTGGACATCAGATTCGACTGCCACCAGAAGGTGGCAACCCAGGTGCGATGACCGCCTGGAGACTCTCCGACAACCGACAGTTGCCCCCATGACGTCGGCTCCTAACCCATAAGAGACGAGCACGCCTCACGAGCGCCAAAAGACTCTCTTGGGGAATGGTCGACGCCGAGAAACTCACCCTCCAATGGAAAACTCCCGCCTCGATAGTGGGAGACGTTACTCCATTATCCACGACCTTCCCTATAAAGGGATAAGCCTCCACCCCTAAGACAATCCTATATAAGAAGGACATCGAGAGAGAAGAGGGGACACGGTGGATCTTCTGCAAAGAGCCCTACATAGAGAATTGAGCCATAACATTAGAGAGGTCATACGCGACCACTTCCCCTGAGAGAGAAGCCACTCCTCCTGCGCGACCTTACCACCTAGCGAGCACTCGTTGAGTGTCCACTGGGAGCGACAAGCACTCGACTGGAGGGTCTCCACATCTCTCAGATCCACGATAGCGACCTCCAACTCTCTCCATCTTCTCCCCTTGCTCTTCTCTGTTCTTACTTTGGACCATTGCTGATTTAAGTATTGAAGGGTTGTCCCCTGGGATAACGCCCGGGGCTCCTTCTGACGCCTTCTTGGTCTCTGGTGTTTGCAGACTTTCACAGGTGCCGGATGACTTTTCCGATCAATAAATAGAGAAGGTGGTACGTAGCGTAGGATCTATTTTCTCACCGCTACATTTATCAAAAGATAAACACGCACATGGGTGAATGAACACTTCAACACGGTATTGTGAGCATGAACCACACACACACAACCACAAACACGGCCCGCACACACACATGGATCACACACACGCGATCCACCTAATTATTCTTTCTTTTTTTCTCACTATACAATGAAGCTCAAATGAAATATAGAGAAGATTAGATCATGAAATGAACTAGGGTCATGTGAAAGGCTCTCTCTTGATAGATGCCTGATGTAGCACATGGGGAAGCTTTGTAGGATGTGGACACATCCCAGAGTCCTCCTCTAGCAGTAGATTGCTATTGAAGCACTAGGAAGAAGAAAAAATTAGCCCTTTATAAGCACCACGAATTTGTCAAGAATTTCCACAAGAATGCACCTCATCTTTCTTGTTTCTCTATATTTTATGGTTTAAAGACTCCATCATATCTTATTTATAGAGCAAGACACAAAATAGTAAGCTTGTAAATGTTAGGCAAGAGATGAAATTCTAAATCTCATACCTAGGAAAAGTCTGGAAATTTTCCTACGCCATAAGCGGTCCACTATTTTGATGAACTAGTCGACCACCCCGATATCATTTTTTGGCCCCCTGGTCATTGAGAGCCACATCAGGGATGGCTACCTTGCCGTCCCCCTTTGCTTCGGGAGCTTCCCTCCCGTTGTAGGCTTCCCCAACTTCTTGGGGGTAGCCTTTGTCAGCATCTTGGACGTGGAAGCGTCCAACGAGTGCAAGACTAATGCCCCCATCTCGGGGATCACTGAAGCTGCCACCGGTCGAGCTAGGGCCGGGAACAACAACGCCCCGTCGGAGACACTGGACTGCCATGTGCACCACGTGCACCCGACTGCCGGCTCACCCCAGCAGGGATCGGCATCCCACCGGAGGAGGTGCCAAAGAAGCCGCGTGGCCGCCACACCAAGAAGCCAACTCTCCAGCTCCGGCAAGGCCGTCATTGTTGGAGGCATCAGAGTCCATCTTAATGGACGGAGGTCCGAGGCCATCCCGGACTGATCAATACCAACCATCCTAGTCTGCAACTCTTTCCAAGGACTGGAGAAGATAAAGGAAGGAAAGGCGCCCGTCATCCCAGCCGCCGCACCAAAAGACACGCCGACTCACAAGCCGACAAAACTGAAGGAAGTTTGGGTTCCAAAGGAAGCCCGACCCACGGCACCTATGCAGGCAGGGCCTAGCTGCTCCTGCCGTGGAAGGGGGCGAAGAGACGAAATGGTCGAAGACGTGGCCACGACTCGCCAACTGGCAGCCGCTGAGCCAGTGCTGCCCAAAAATGTCCACCGCCAACGTCATAGGCGCCGTCACCATGCTGACCGCCCGGCATACGTGCATCACACCCACCATGGCGTCGCCACCGACACTCGACCACCGGCTACTCTCCCCGACCAAGAGTGGGAGGGGATCGAGCAGGTCATGAGAAACTACCTCTAGGGCCTAGGCAGTACTCCCTTGGGTCGCCAGAGATTGCTAGGGGCAGTGGCCTCCGCTTTTCAAGAAGAAGAGGAGGCTCGACCCGGACCTAGCGCAGAGTCGAGAAATCAATCCGAAGAACAACGCCAGTCCCCTGTACGGGAGGAGGCACCACCTCGACGGTCAGTCTTCGACAGGCTGGTCTTCCCGAACAAGCCATCAAGGAAAGCAACGAAAAGAAGCAGAGGCTGGAGAATCTTCACCTGCAATATGGCAGGATTCTATAGTCGGTACGGGGCTCTACCTACTGACCCTGAGGAGGTGGCCAGGCTCGTTACCAGGCCCAGTCCCCTCACCGGGAGAAGAAGAGCGGCAAGCCAAGCGACGCGGGCGGGTGTCGAGGTGCCCTCCCCTGAAGATCCTCTCATGGCCTTGGCGGCTAATGTCATCACCACTTGGGGCATGAGCGGCGGACCCTCTACGTCATCCGAGGACACCCCAGCCGAAGAAGCAGGCAGCATGCCCACTCCCTCCACAACTGACCCCGCCATGCTATACATGATATAGCAATATCAGCGGGAGATTGAATTGTTAAATAAGTAACTCAACGAGAGGAATGCCCTACCCTCGATGTCTGGATAGACCGAGGTCTTACCGGAGGCGCCCGGGGGCAACAGGCAGTCTTGTGAAGTAACCTTGCCGGCAACAGCATTTTCACCAGCCCCTAGCTTTCCCGCGGGTGTCCCCCTACAGCAGGCGCAGTATCCAGCCCCACTGCAGAGCCCACCTCCCCAGGGGTCTCCTGCAGCCCCTTAGGCGACTGTGCTGACCACTCCGGCGATGCAGCCCGCCCATTTCTATCCAAGCCCGGTCGACCCGGCAGTAGTCAGTCGACTGATGTTGGAACAAATGATAGATATGAAGTTAGCAGAAAGGAGAGACGGGGATCAAACACCATTCGACATCTACCGAGTCCCCTATCCGGCTCATTATGCCTCAAGGAAGCTACCGACTGGCATCACCAAGTCGCCGAAGTTCAAGAAGTTTAATGGGAAGGGGTCTCCCAGGGAGCATATTGCCTACTATGTGAATGTCATGGGAGATCTAGCTACCGATGAAGCTTACCTCCTGAAGTTCTTCGGCTCGACACTCACAGGGTTGGCCTTTGAATGGTATTCGAGCCTGCCACCTGAGTCCATTGCCGATTGGCCTGACATGCAGAAGAAGTTCAAGGAGAGATTCTACATCGCCGAACGGGAGGTCACTGTGGTGGAGCTCTATGCCACCAGACAGAGGAGCGATGAGTGGGCACTCGACTTCATCAAAAGGTGGAGGAATCTCAGCATGAGGTGCAGGTGCCCCCCGCACCAGGAGGATGTAGTGCAAATCTGTAAGCAAAATTTGAAGAAAGAAATCCTTGAAAGAATGATCGGTGCTGAGGTCAAGACCTTCGATCATCTGAACAACATGGTGGCCGAGATCGAGGCATTCCTCGCCCGATACTCTTCCACCCCTGCAGCACCAAGCCAAAGGGTGAGGCAAGTCGAAAAGAAGTCGATGCCATCGGAGGTTCACGTGTTGGACTTCCAGGCTTTCGAGAAGCAAAAGGAAAAGGCCAAAGCAGCTGCAGGCCCTCCACCGCCTAGGTCCACAGAACGGTGGGAAGGCCCCTCACTGAGGGAGAAGATGAGGAGCAAATTGTACTCCTTCTCTCGAGATAAGTCCCGGCTCCTATTCGAGTGGGTGACCAGTTACAACAAAATCACGTTGCCAGAGCCAAAGAGGCCCGGTGACATGAAGAAGAAGGATGACCCCTGCTTCTGCCACTACCACCTGATGCTGGGGCATACCCTCGAAGATTGCTATGTTTTCAAGGACGTCATTGAGGCCTTAATAAGGAAGGGGGAACTAGACATGGGGGAGCACAAGGTGGACCCTCCCCAGCCGCATGAGATGCCTAGCACACCGTCTTCGGCCAACATAATATCCTTATATCAAGAATTACTGGAAGAATGGGCGGAGGCCAGCACCCGCGCCACTTATGAAGCCTTCATGGCAGTGCCCGCACAGGATCAAGTGGGTTGGCAGTCTGCGTCGAAGAGAAATAGAAGAAGACCAGCTCCTCAGCCCGTCCTGATAATTCATGTTAGGGGTGTCACTCCTCGGCCAGCAGCGCCGTCGGTGAACCCTGCGTGGCACGACACAGCCCCTCCGCTGGTCATGAGATGGCCTACCCTCAATAGAAAGGAGCATGTCCCGGTACGGGTCCACAAAGAAGTCAGCCCGGTGGTTGAAAGACTCCAAGCTATCATTAATGGGCTTGAAGAATATGAACAGCCCGAGATCCGGCCTGTCGAGCTGAAGGAATATGTCCCCTGGGAGGAGTTCGAGAGTCTCGAGCTGGCCCCTGATGTAGAGACCCGAACAGAAGAAGAGCCTCCCCTGTGGGGCGAACTCCCCCAAGAGCGGTCTCCGACCGTTGCGGAAAAGAAAAAGAAGAAAAGAAGATCCAGAAACAAGAAAGAGAAGGGAGTCATCGTCACCTGCAACACTCTATCGGCACTGTTCGACACCGCCCTCTCTCTGAATGAGGAAGAAGAAGAGACGCCTTACGACCTACCAGAAGTAAATCAGGCTGAGGCATCTACCTCCCAACATGCTACCCGGTCAGGGAAGAAATGGGGCCGCCCTCCTCAGGACAGCCGCAACATCACGCTCAGAGGTGTGCAACCATACCAGACCCCCAAACCTGAGGTCTGAGGTGCTGAAATCCCTCCACCGGTGGGCCTCTACCCCGAGGAGTCGAAGAGCCAAAGCATCCCCTCATTCGCAGAGTTTCTGCGGTCCCGCGCAGAAAGGCAGGAACGCCCGCAGGGACCCTGGCCAGCTCCGCCAGTTAACAAACCCCCGGCTCTACCAACGGTGGCCCCGTCTCAGCCAATAGAAGAATTCGACGGCGTCCCCAACCTCGCCGAATTCATGCAAGAAAAAGAGGAGACCCGGTAGAATGCTCCGGCTCAGGCGGTGAAACCCGACCCGACGGAAGAGCTGTCCTCCGACCTAGCACCTCAGGTTCAGGCCGGGGGCAAATGCGGCAAGGTCGAAGAGATGAAGCTGCTCAAGGTTCGGGCGGCCGACCGAATCATCAGGCATCTCAAGAAGATCCCGACCCGATTCACCACCTGGGAGATGTTGTCCTTGGACGAAGAGACACGACAGTCCATCATTGCCGCACTCCAGACGCCGACGCACCTTGAAGCCTGCTTTGCGGAGATGCCACCGGAAGTAGCCGTGGCCTTTACTGAGGACGACATGCTCCTGCCTACATGCAGTCACAATAGGCCGCTCTACATAAAGGGGCAGCTGAATGGATAGCCCATCAACAGGGTCCTGATCGACTGAGGAGCGGTAGTCAACATACTCCCTTACCGGGTATACCAGAAGCACTACTTCGACGTGCACCTTGTTGAAGTCAAGAATGTTAAAATCACGGGCTTCAACCAGAAATGCGAAGTGCCCATGGGGGTGGCGGAATTCAACCTGGCCCTCGGCGATTTCATCACCAAGGTCTAATTTCATGTAATCAACTCCAATACTTCCTACAAAGCACTGCTCGGCCGGCCCTGGCTGCATCAGAACAGAGTGGTGCCGTCCACTCTGCACTAGTGTACAAAGTACCCTTGTGAGGGAAAAGAAGCCAGAATCTTTGCTAACCTCCACCCATTCAAGGTGTTCGAGTGTCACCTGTCAGACGCCAATCTGTATTTGGAAGAGGCGAGGCAGGCTCCGCAGGTCACCCGTGACAAAGGGAAGAAGAAGAAGAAGAAATCGGAATGTTGGTTTCCTCCGCCACCCCCAGGCTATGTGGCTCCCCCACACGTGCCATTTGTTGCAGAGGAAGGGGTGTTTAAGGCACTCCCCCTCGCCATCTACCATACACCGGGGGCACCCTGCCTCGAAGATTTGCTAGAAGATGTCAAGGTGCCGTTGGGGATTACTAAACCGATAGCGGAACTCGACTGCCAGGTGGCCAAACAGCTGCGGACCTTTGAAGTTCCGAACACCGATGGGCCACCTACCATTTTCTATGTGGCCGATGAACAGCCCGTCAGAGGAGACGATGATTGCCAATTCCCTGACGACCTTCATGACCCCCACGTCCCAATCTCGGGACTCCCTTATATGGCCAAGCGTGCGGTCGAAGTGGTCAGAAAACAGAGGATTCCCCTCTACCAGCCCTCCAGTCAGAAGAAAATGTTCGAACAAATGTGGAACCTGCCAAACCTGGACCGGAGGCTCCTGCAAATCACCAGGCACCCTGGGCTGGGTTTCTCAGCAGAAGATTATTACGAAGTCGACATGATATCGGCCTCAACTTCACTCGGTAGGGATTCCGCCGAAGCTGCCACCTTACAGGAAGCCCGCCGCAAGAAACAACCCATACTGTCACTTGAGGGAGTGCAAGATGAAGAAATCATCCTCTGGTACCCCCTTCACCAAGGACGCGCGAGAAGAGCCTCCTCTTCCTCCGAGGGATCAGCTTTGGGCAGTCATGCCGCCAAGGTCCCTTCACCTCTGCCCGTCGGCCAGGCAAGCCATGGCGGCTTGGGTCGGATCCCGAGTTCACTCTGGCACGACCCCGTTCTGTTCGCCTTGTATCGCCAACAGCAACAGGAGATTGAGAGGCTTAAGGCACAACTAGTCGAACTATCCGCACGGGTGGCGAACTTGACACAGGACCTCCTCTGCCCGTGGGGTGAAGACGTGGCTTGGTCCCGAACTGCCAGCCCCGATACCTCCGTACAGTCGGCAAGAAGGGCAAGGAACACGGCGAGCCCTGCAGTCCGAGGGCCAGCCGGCCAAGGCCTTACCCTTCAAGAGAAGCTGTGAAAGCCTTACTCCTTCCTGAAAGAGAAGCCCAGAGGCATCTTCGATTGGGCCTGCCACTACGGCAAGGTGTCACTCCCAAGGTCCAAGAGGCCTCAAGAGGCCCGGAGACGTGGTGACCCGCTGTTCTGTCCTTATCACTAGATATTCGGGCATCCTATTGAAGATTACTACGTCTTCAAGGACATAGCTCAAGATTTGATTGACATGGATGAACTAAGAATGGGAGATTATGTAGTGGCCCCGCCGCGTCCCCATGTGACAGGTTGCCCTACAAGAGGAGTTTATACCATGTCCATTCAGCATCAGATCCCTGAAGATGTAACGGCCTCGACGCCAGGCGAAGCCGTCTATGATGACTACTTGGAGGACCCTGGGGAGACCTCGTACCCTCCCGTGCCAACAGGCCCCGCAAGTCCAATGGCTACAACTCCACAGCAACGTGAAGTGAATGCCGCTCCGGCACCGGGCCCAGGTGAGCCAGAAGAGGCCTTCGGCATTCTCGCAGTCGAGGATGGCGAAGATCAAGACTTTGTCGACTTGCTACCGGCCCCACCAGAGATTGAAGATAGTGGTCAGGCCACTGTTGACGAGCTGATCGAAGTTAACCTTGGCACAGAAGACAATCCCAGGTTGACTTTCCTAAGCGCCCTCACGCCTCCTTCGGAGAGGAAAGAATATATCAAACTACTACAAGAGTTCCGCGATTGTTTCGCCTGGAACTACAAGGAAATGCCTGGCCTCAGTCCTGAGGTGACCCAGCACATACTGGCCATCGACGCCAAGACGGAGCTCAGGGGGAGTGGATGTTCCCACTCCACTAGATCAAAGCAAAGGTGGAAAATTTTATTAAAAAAATATGGAGTTTATACAAGTCATTGGGGCATACCCCTGGGATGAACAAGATTAGAAAAAGGCAAAAGGGCTAGACCCATCTAATGCTATCGCAGGACGAATTGTCCAAGGCAACATTAGCTTTACATAGCTTGGGGAGGCTAGATGCCAAAAGGAATAGCTCATTCACCCTCGAGGCACAGGCATAAGCGGCAAGGGAGTCCGCTACTCGGTTAGCTTCTCGGTAAACATGAGTAACGGTAAATCTGCTTGACGTAAGGTGGCTCTGGATAACCCTCCACCAGCGAGTGGACTCCCAGGAAGGAACGGCATTTTTGCAGGTGGATCGAACAAGGGCAGTAGAGTCGCACTGGTGGACGAAAGGTGAATACCCATCGTGGATGCCATCCGCAGGCCATCACACAGCACACGAACTTCAGCAAGTAGGCTGGTGCCAACACCATAGTAATGTGTGAACGCCAATATAATGTCACCAGTCGGGGAGCGGATGCACCCACCTCCACCACTGATCCCTGGGTTCCCTTTGCATGCTCCATCAACGTTCAGGCAGAAATTAGAGATAGGCGGCACCCATCTGACAAGTTTAAGAGCTTTTTGTTTGAACCTTGGATGGTAATTGAAGGAAGTTAGGAGAGATAGATCCGCAGTAGATGGAGATTGATGGAAGGTGGTATTCTCCAATGCCCAATCAACCTTAGCTTTAATGGAAGAGATAATACATCTAGTGGAGGTTCACACCTCTTGGAAACGCATCAGACACCTGGCTTTCCAGATTTCCCATAGCATGAGAATCAAGGTATAGATGGATATGAAGACAACTGCGGATGCAGTGCTGTAGGACTCTAAGGAGGACCATTGGCGCGTAGTGACCTACTCGCTGAGCAGGCACCCGAGAGCAGCGAGGGGGGCAAACCAGCGCCAGAGATCATTCGTAATGTCACTATGAAGGAAGAGGTGGTTCATATCCTTAGTCCTGGGAGCACAACAATAGGAGCACCTAGAAGTCATTTACACTCCACAGTCGGCTATATGGTTGTCCACATGGATAGCTCTATAGATGAGTTTCCAGCAGAAAAGAGAGGCTCGGCAGTAAAGGAGAGAGTGCCAGAGCTTCCGAAGAGGAGGTCTGTAGACTACAGCAAGCCTAGTAGCATTGCATGCCGACTTAGTTGAGAATGAGCCATCAGAATTGCCAATCCAGACGCGTGCATTCGGGAAGCCATCCTGGAGGGTAATGTCATCCAACAGCTGAGGTGAAGGCAACACCCTACGGACTGGGTGGTCTTTATCATTGATAACTTGAAACACAGTAGCAAGAGGGCCAGAATACTAGGCGGTAAGAGTTTCCCTGAGGGAACACTGCCAATCCAAATCGTTAAGGAAGTCAACCATGCGACCATCGCCAATGGTCCATCTGGCATTGTTGAGAATAATAGCCGAAGCTGCATTGAAAGTGGTAGATGACAATCCACAAGGGAAAGGAGGTAGATCAGCTAAAGACCTCCCCACTTTGTATCTACAGCGGGCATATGTAGGTCAAAATGAGCTACCAGTGAGAATGTTCCAGAGCTGCTTGGCGGCGAGGGAAACTTGGACATATTGAAAACTCTTGATGCCAAGGCCGCCTTCATGGATAGGAAGCTTCACAGTGTCCCAGGATATCCAGTGGCGTCTTCGTGTATCCCCAGTACCATTCCAGAGGAAGTTAGCTGAAGCCTTGTCTATATACTTTGAAATGGTGTCAGGAACAGAAGAAACAACGGCCAGGTAGATTGGTATGGAGCTCAGAATAGAATTAATCAAAGTCACCCTCCCCGCTTGTGACAGAAACTTTGATTTCCAAGATAGCAGATGATGGTTGATCTTCTGGATGAGAGGCTTGTAATCTGATAGGAGAGCCCGCCCAGGCCTTAAGGGAACTCCCAAATAGGTGATTGCATTGGTTTGATGCCTGTACCCAGTGAGCTCTGAGATGGAGGTAATCGAGTGGAGGGGAGCCTTGCTGGAAATGAGGAAGGAGCTCTTCCCCAAATTAATCTTCTGGCCAGAGGAAGCTTCATAGCGATGGATAAATTGTAGAAACCTTCTGATATTAGCATCATGGCCATTGAGGAATACCAATGTGTCATCAGCGAATAGGAGATGTGAGACAACCGGGCACACCCGCGGGCCATTGTAAGGCAAGAGAGCACCAGTGGCATAGAGGTTCGGCACACCTCTACTGAGGGCTTCTTGCATAATAACAAATAACATTGGGGCCAGTGGGTCACCTTGTCTTAGACTGCGTGTGGACTTGAAGAAACCTGCGGGGGCACCATTAAATAGGACAAAGGACTAGCTGTTTGAAATCAGAATACTAAAAAGGGATCTAAACCTGGGAGAGAAGCCAAATCTAGTTAGAATAGCAAGGAGAAAATCCCAGTCCACTCTATCATATGCCTTCATCATATCAAGTTTGAAGATGAGATTATGGCCTCTCGTCTTCCTGTTGAGATCCTTCACCAATTCCCTAGCCAAGGTGACATTGTCAAGGATGAATCTCCCTTTAACAAATGCACCTTGCTCATTCGAGATGATGGCTGGGAGAATTTCTGTAAGGCGATCAACCAAGATCTTGGAAATTATCTTAAAACAAAAGTTACAAAGGCTAATAGGGTGGAATTCACCAAAGGTGGAGGGGTGCTCGATTTTAGGGATAAGCACAATGAGGCTGAAGGAGATGACCCAAGGTAGATAGAATACTTGAAAGAAACCTTGAATAGCAGTGACAAAATCCTGGGAAACAATATCCCAGCATGTGGTAAAGAACAGTCCAGTGAAACCATCCGGCCCAAGCGCTCCGTTGCCATTCAGGCCCCACACAACCTTCCAGACTTCATCTTCTGATGCGGCTCCACAGAGCTCTTCATTTTGGGCATTGTTAATAATAGTTGGAATGACCTGTAGAAGCCTTTCATCAATTGAGTGCGGTTCAGAGGAGAGGAGGGTTTGAAAAAAGTTAGCAGCCTCTGTCCGCAAGGTATCCTGGTCATCACGCCATTCCTCGCTCATGCTACACCCCTCCGACAAAATCTCATTGATAGAATTGCTTCCATAGAGGAACAACCTAAGAGGGTCACAAGCCCGCCGCTCTCCTCCTCCAACTGTCAATCCTCTCTATGCTACTTTGAACAACATTACAAAGATGGAAAAAGATTGGAAGGAGAGGAGAGATAATGGCATCTTAGACTTGAGTGAGCACGATGAGCCGGCAATTATCAATGATCAAGTGGACACTGTTCACCCTCCACCCATTCACCCCAGTCACTTGTATGGCCCTCTGCCTCCACATACGCAATACCATTACATTCCACCACCCACATATACGCCTCCACAACGGCGTCCACTTGAGTTTGACAATGAAGAGCCGGCATGCGAAGAATTGGAGATGACACGTGATGATGAAGCTCCAAGGCCACCCCTTCCGAGTTTTCTTCGCTTTCCACTACCTCCATTACCATCAGAGGAACCTCCTGCTCAGGACGAAGCTACCGTCCCCAATCCAACCCCCGTTTCTAAGACTTACTGGTGTTACGATGATGGGTCGATACTCCAATCACCCATGCCAATGCATCATGAGTCTCCTCTTACCCTCAACACCGTTCGCCCCGTTCGGCGTTTCCTCCGCACCAAACCTTCCACTTTTACACCCCCTGTTATGCCATCAACCTCCACAATGCCGGCACCTACCAAATCTTCCACTAAATCTCCACTTATTATGTCATTAGTCTCCAATCCATTGGCCTCCATCGAGCCCACCACCGAACCTTCCTCAGTTAACTTCCCATTACTGCCACCTCGGCCCTCTATTATCCCTTTAACCCCAAAGCCTACTTTGCCTATTCCATCACCACCCAACCCTTTACCCATGGCTAATCTTGAGCGGGAACCATCCCTTTTACACTCGAGCCAACCCCGATTACTTTCGAGCAAGGGGGGAAGCTTGACGTGTTTGAACCTCTGCTTCCACTCACCCATTCTCCAACTTCTTCCATTAAACCACCACCCACGGAGCCTTCTGCCATCACTTCACCTCCCTCTACTACTCAGAATGGGTGTGCTTCTTCAAGTTTATGTGCCGAAGATAAACAAGAGCTGGGCAAGAAGGGTTTGGCTACGGCTTTGCCATTCAAGATGCAAGAATTTGTTTGCCGAATGCCAATCCGTGTTTTCGTGCCAAGTATGATTGAAGAGGCTAAGTCCCCGCTGTTGCTCGCCAGAAGAGAAACTCAAGCGCCGATGCTGTATAAGTCTATGCCTAAGGACTGGGCAGGGCACCCCTTCTTCTAACTTTCTAATCTTGAACCCATTCTTCCTTACAAGGGGCAAGCGCCCATTTTGTTCAACATTTCTTATGCACCACAATCCCTAGGCAACACGATGCTTCCCGTTCCAACTCTTCAACTCCCTCAAATTATTGCTCTTCGTCTTCCAAGGGAGTTGACATTTTTTGTTGAAGCTTCATCAAGGGCATTGATTTTATCGATCAGACCGCTTTCATTGCTATGGCAGGGTGGTTATTCTTCTGCTAAGGGGCCTTCCACCTTCGACTCAACTCCACCCACATTCACATCTATCATCGATTCTTCATGGGCCACTCCATGGGTGAAGAGGAGGATCTCATCCTTTTGTCCCTCGTATTCTTCACATTCTTTGCATTTCATGCATTCATCGCATCCGTTGCATTGCCTTCGCATGCATTTGCACCTCTTCTTTCCTAGGTTTCCAGACCCGTATCTTCCCCGCCTTCCGGAACCTCCGGATCTTCCGCATTTCCCATCTTACCCATCCTTATCCTCGGGATATTCGGGTCCCCTTACACTTCCTAGGCATTACGTCCCCTCCAATCTCCTCTTAGGGCATCGCGTCCCTTTCCAACTCCTGCATTCGAACCCTCCGGATTTCTCACTTATCTTCCTAGGGCATCGCGCCCTTTCATATCTTCTTCCTCCGGAACCTCTGGATCCTTCTTCCTCTTCTAACCCACTCTCCTCAGGGCATCGCGTCCCTCCCGATTTTCTCTCCCTAATTCTCCTGGGACATCATGCCCCTTTTCCTGCTATTTCCCTAAAACGTCCAGGTGTTCTATCCCTCCTCTTGGGGCATCGCGCCCCTTTCTATTTCCTTCATCTGGAACCTCCGGATCTCCATTCTGGGGCATCGTGCCTCTCACCACCTCCATTTTCAGACCTTACGGATCTTTCTCTCCTCCTAGGGCATCATGCCCTTTTTTATCTTCTGCCAAGGCACCGCGTCCCTTCTCATCTTCCTCCTCCAGAACCTCCAGACTTTCTTCTAGGGCATCGCGCCCTTTTATACCTTCCTCCACCAGAACCTCCAGATTCTCTATCTTACTCTCTTTATCTTCTTTCCGAGCATCACGACCCTTCTGATTCTATCCCTCTGGAATCTCCAGACCCTCCATCTTTCCTCCGATTCATCTTCCTGCTCCTCTGGGACATTACGTCCTTTATCCTCTTCTTCCTTTTACATCATCTTTTTCCATATTTCTTCCCAGGGCACCGCATCCCTCGGTATTTTCCCCCTCCGGAACCTCCGGATTCTTCTTCCAATCATGATTCTCCTCCACTGCCTCCGGACCCTCTGGATTCCCCGCTTTCCATCTACCAATTTCTCCTCATAATCCCTTCTAATCCCGGGTCCAACCCAACTTCTTACGCATCCACTGCTCTGAGCATGTTCTCCCACTACTTTCGAGGCTTTAGTCCTCACCCCTCCTTCTAACTCTCCGCTTCTTCTATAGACTGTTCCTTGTGATCAGGGTCTCCGTGCCTTAACGAGGGAGTTCTAGCCCTCGTCTCTCTTCTTTTTCTCCTTATTCATCTGAGTCTGATCTTAATACCACTCCTTCGTGTTAAGCCACTTCAAACCTTGGCTTCCAATTCTTTTCCCTACCATTGAGAACAAATCCCACGAGGATCAGCATCGCCTCTGATGATAGCTGCTGCTTCAAAAGAGCATAAGGTAACATATTAGCGTAAGTACGCATTTTCATGATAACATTAACCATTACTTCACACATGGTTTTCAAAATGAAGTACTTCTTAACATGATTAAGAATGGTAGTCACGGCCTTTGTCTTAGATCTTTATCGAACCACCCTAGGTTTTCAAAGATCTACCCAATTATGGTATGAGATCTTAAGAATCCTCCTCATGGGTGAACAATGAAAGTCACCCAGCTGACGACATGAATGACTGGTGTCCAAGGTTCTGATCCTGGATTGTTGGGGGCCCTTAGCAAGCTAGTCCTCAGGGTTCCCACATCCATTCTGGGCCATGAGATTGCTGCGTTGTCTGGCCTCTCATTAATTATGAGTCTTACTCTGGGGTTTCCCATGTGTGGGCTCAATTTTGCCCATATGATCTTCTGAGTAAGGGGAGATGCTGCCCAAATCTTCTCAGATTTGTTTCGACTGATTGCTTTGATTGAGTGTCTTCCATTCAAGTCTGAACTGAGTCAATACTTGATGTTTGGAATGATGTTATATGGATGGCCATGGGTGATGTATCTTAAAATCCTATGTACCCGTTCTCGAGTACGAACCTCGCACGGACAATGAACAGTGGAATAAAGAGCATTAAGAACTCTAATGTACCAATCATTTGTTATTTATCACCCTCCCCATCCCTTCAAAGTTCAGGTGAGTCATGCAACAGGGCAAGTCAACATCTTCCTCTATAATCCATGGCTGAGACCGGCCTCTCCCTTTAATCTCCCTGGGATAACACCAGATTAGAGTCCTCTATGTCAAGTCCGTGGCTCCCCAGACCGACCTCATAGCCCTCTAGCAGTTCCAGCAACTTGCTCTGCATTGACCCATCCTCAGAAAAGCCCCCTCTCCTTGAATCGGTGTGGGGTGTAGTGGGTCAACGCAAGAAGAAATCCCCTGGAGCCCACTCACCTGCCTTTCTGTGTGGGATGGAATGAATCGACACCAGGAAAGCCCCTTGGCATCGACTCACATCCTCTCTCTCTCTGTTCCAAAAACCCCGTACCTATCCATTCTTCTCGCTTACATACCAATTCACTAAAGGCGCCAACTCGCCCTTACAGTCTTCCCTTGGTGCTGCTTTACCACCTAAAGGTGCTGATTCACCGCCCTCTCATCCACGTCGACATCTTGAGAGCCCAGAGTCGACCTCCAAACTCCATAAACACCATGAGAGCCCCTCTAGTGCCTAGCCCATAGCTGTGCTACGAATAAATAATAAGGCTAATAATGAGATCAATACCAAACTCTTTGATGAATGGTTCTTTCCATGTTCATATATTCACTTGCATACACATGTGTATATATATTGCATACATATATGTATGTACCATCGTAAGTATCATTGTTTCATTTCATGCCTGCATGTTTCGATCTTCTGGTATATCAAATGGTGATTTGCAGAAGGCCAGATTAGGTCTGGCTGAAAGCTCTCACTATGCGTGATGGTGGTCTTCGGACCTATGTTCTCTGCCATGTACCAGGAGTCGGGTGAATAAATATGATCGCACTGCGTGTTTGAATGTATGATTAGATCTTGTATTACGCAATATCACCTTTAATTCTCATATACTCATGCACTCATTCAGCCCTGGTGGCACTTTATCTTGGAAATTAATCAAGAGTTTTCCTCCTCTCAGAGGATGTAATTAATGTCATAATCTTTATGGTATGATGGACTGTTAGTCCCGACATGGACTTCACATTCGTCTAACCAAGTCAGGTTGAGCGCATAATAAATTTGTCATATATGTGACTGGCACACCTACCCAATAAGTAAATAAATTTAATAAATCTAATAGATCTCAATTAATTGATAAATAAATACAATATTAATAAGATCCATTCCTACAGGAATCAACAACAAAGAAAATGATGGAGTCTAATGGCTGGATTTCCCCATTGCTATCTGATGACCATTCATAATAAGCTACCTAGTGTAAAGTGGTGCTCTGGGCAACTCCTCTCCAGTTACACACCCTAGCCTAGGGGCATAAAAAGGGAGAGCAAATTCTTCAACTATCCACTTCGGCCCAAGGGTGCAACAGAAGAAAAAGAAGAGAAGAACGGAATTATCCGGGGCACACCAAAGTCCCACCGGGAGCTGTACAACCCACTGCAAACACTCATTGCTTGACAAGGTGGGCTACTAAAGATTCCAAGATCCTCACTTAGAGGACTCATTTGCTACATCTCATTCGATGGAAGAATGAGATTTCTCCCTCCCCAGTAAGCTACTCCACACATTTTAGCATCATGGAATGGGGGCGAGCCCTGTAGTCTCTTCTTCAAATGAAATCCCTATACGCAATGCATGGCAAACACCTAGGGGAGCTGAAAGTCACCAACAACATTTTTAGGTGCTGAAGAGACCCCGCAACCACAGCTGTTGAGGCAGGCTGGTAAAGAGATCAACATATGGCGTAAGTCCGAGTAGCCTACCCTCACCAAGCTACAACATTTTGGGTTTCCCCGCAGAAGGCGTAACATAAAGGATGGTCAATGACTCTGTACACGGCTACTACCATTTGTCCCTCAGGGCAACGCCAACTCGAAGCAATCACGCGGCAACCTCCCCACTATCAAAGGATCCATGCTAATCCAGTCTAAAACACTCGAGCTGCCACACTAGCCAAGCTGCATAGCATGTATCAATGGCCCCACTGAGACTAAGAAGCCTTCATTGGCCATCGGGCCTCCTGTCTCGAGCATAGATCTAGGCCCCATCAGGGTACCCCTTCCGTCCTTAGCCTAGATCCTCTAGTTAGGTCATCAAATAAACGTTCATCGGCTTTGCCAGCTTCTCATCCTGTCGCATGCTCCCTATCAGTCCCACTAGGATTGACCCTCTACCCCTGGCTTGGAACCCATGTTCCTAACTAATGCATTCTCGCCATCCTTTGGCATTCCACCGCAACAGCCACACAAACACCCTAATAAATATCAAATTTGTCCCACTGGGCTTGCCCCACCTGGACTGGGCTCATAAACCCTTTCCTTGGCCTGAGACACTCCGCCCTCGCCGAACTCTTAGACAATGCCCATCAGTCCCACCCAGACTGGGCTCATAAATCCTTCCCTTGGCCTGAGGCACTCCGTCCTCTTCGAGCTCTAAAAATTGCCCCAGTCCTACTGGGCTGGGCTTATAAAACCCTTTCCTCAGCCTGAGGTAATCAACCCTCATCGGGCTCTTAAGCTTCGCATTAGTCGGGGTAAAAATCAAATTTGAGAAAATTTACATAATTTCCTATTTTCTTTTTCTTTTAAACCTTTAACCCCCCACTCTCCTCTCTCCACTGTGCTCACTCTCTCCCTCTCTGTTCTCTCTCCACTTTTCCCCTCTACTCTGACTACAGATGGAGAAGGCTCCGGGGATGACGTGGAGACGATGTGGCGGTGTCGTGGAGCGTGAAGGTGTGAGGAATAGAGTGTGGCATTCGCGTGATCCCTCGATGGATTCAAAGCATCACAGCATGGGTTCGTGTGGTGGTTTCAACGTTTTTGGCTCAGGAGATCGGTGAAGGAGGTAGGGGATAGATTCCGTACCTCTTGTTCTGCTTTCCCCTTGAATTCTGTGACGATTAGTGCGCGTTTGAGAGGGTTTCTATATTTTTGGGGAATTATAGCATGTTGTGGGGTGTGCGATGGAATCACTGTTCCAAGTGATGTTTCTCCTATTAAATGGTAGGAAATGAACCTCTGGCATGTTCGGATGCCATTCCCGCCTGTTTTATTGTGTTTGGCCATCATTTGGGGCGGGTAGGAGGCCAGTTTCTCTCGTGAGTCAGTTTGGGTGGATTTGTGGAAAATCACCCGTTCTTTGTCATTTTGTAGTCTTCTGGATCCCTTCCGGCTTGCGGAAGGTGTATATCGTGTCTAGGAATGTTTCCCCGTCATTTAGAAGTGATTAGGGCGTGAAAAGATCGAGTTTTGGGGATTTCTACAACTTTTGCATCGTGACGAGAATGCACTAGTTGCGTTAGTCACGCTCTCAGTATAACGCATTGTGTCTTATGGTCACGTTCATCGAAGGTGATGAACAGTTAGGCAGTTGGCAATGCGGTCCTTGTGTTGGACGCGATCCTGAAGATCGCGACCCAGGCTTAGGCTGTGATCTTGGTTAATGCACTCGAGGTCACGACTGCGTTATTGTGTTATTGTGCTCGAGGCTATGGCCGCATCTATTAACGCAACCCAGGCTTATGCCGCATCAACACGTTGATGCGCTGCGAGTGTTAGACGCATTTTGGTGTCATCTCGACTCTCCATAGGGGAGCGTTTACTATCGTGACACCAGCTTTGGATGCGTTAATGTCTTCTATTTTCGGTGTTTTAATTAAGTTATCTCGGGCTCTGGTGAACCCAAGATTTAATGCCTTGTTGGCGTTTGACTCGATAGATGCCTTGGATGTTCCGTGAGAGTCATATCTGTGTGTCGAGGGATCCCGGAAGAGTGGCTTCATCTCGAGCTATGTTCGGTGTTTCTTCCGTGTTTGTTGGCTTGGCTTCGACCCCTTGGTTAGCCCATTATCCGTGGATGTCTTGGATGTCCTATGAGGGCTGTGATCATGTTATAGGGTGTTCGAAAGTGCCATTATACCGAGTAGTGTTTTGTGTATTTCGAGGGTCATTATGATTTCTGGTCAACCCGGTTGTGACCCAGTGGTTAACATGTGATCTCATGAGTGTCTCATTATCCTGTATGGATCGAGACTCTAGTTTTGGACATTTAAAGATATCGGCTTACCTCAATTTGGTCTGAGAGTTTTGTTGATCCCTCGTATTTCATGTTTATTTATTATGTGGAATCGAGAGTCCTGTGTGCAACCTAGGGGCTGAGGACTTGTGTTTCTTCGTGATTTTGTCTTAGGGACTAGGCTGATTAACGGTATGTTGCCATGATATGTTCTTCACCCGACTTGTGTGACTCAAGGATCATTGTGTGTAGGTCTAGTTGTCTATCCTGAGTCTGGCGATAGTTCTGTATACTACTTTATGCTTCGTAGTACGTGCAATAGGTGATTGCTTACCCTATCCGTACTTCCCTATTTTGAGTCTCTATGTCTAGTGAGTCTCCACTAGTCATAGCCTGACGACACTTTAGCGTGTCAGCCCACCTGAGAGTGGTGGTGGGGCGAGCTCCTGAGAGATGATTTTTAGGCTAGTTTTCATGGGCCCCCTTGCTTTGCAGTAGCGTCTTACTAGGGGGAAACTAGCTAGAGGGCTGGTTCAAGGCATTGGGCTTGTGTGTGCACACGTGGTCAGGGACATTTGGATGAGCACCGATGGGCGTGACCCTGACTAGTCACACGTTATTATTTTTACTTGTACTTGGTACAGTGACTCAGTCACCATTTTTGAGGCGAGTATGAGATGCTTGAGGTGCAGTGTAAGACGTCAGTGGACGCATCTGGCTTTGCTTCTAGTAAGGAGGTGCTTTAGTCACATGACACGTGACTAGTGGTTTTGTGATCGGTTCTCCATCACTGTTGATGTAGTGCTTCAGGTAGCCTATGTCTGGCTTTACCGTGGCTTGTGTAGCGTACATGACGGTGAGGTCGTGTGTGCGCGAATGTTTTAAGTGATGTGTTTTCCTCATCAGAGAGGTCATGATGTGAAGCCTACACATCTGTTGTAGCATGACTTGTTCTGGCAATGTAATCGGAGTTTCGTTGTGACGGTTTGGTGATTCCTGACTGTGTGTCTGGGAATCCATGTTCTTACCGACTAGGAGTAGTTTAGAGGGCCGAGGTCTTTTCGACTGTCGTGGTTTGTTCTGTACGGATTTTCTTCTTTACTTTCGTTGTTGTTACTCCTGCTTACTGTTGTTACTCTTGCTATTCTTACTGCTGTTACCGCTTTGGTTTCTTGGTGGGGATCTGCGGGACCCCAACTGAGGTAGTGACACGAGGCTCACCCCTGACTTTTAAGATGCGGCTGCTCTTCTTCCTCCTATTCTGGTGGTGTGGTTCGTGGTTCTTAGTTCTCAACTTTGCCAGTATTGGTCTTCCCTCGACTTGAGGGTACGTTCCATTTTCTAATGGACTGTACTTGTCTTTAGTTGGACTGGACTCCGTTAGCTGTTGTAGGTGTTAGTTTTATTTGTTATAGAAAATGTAATTTTATTTCTACTATTTTATCAATTGTGATCAAATATAGTAATTGTTTGCTGCCTTATCTAGAAGTTCAATGTATTCCTATGCACCTTCACACACTCTCTTTATCACTTCAGAGCTTTACCGCTCTTGGGAGGCCTCTCAGGATCCAAGTGATTTTGGGTTTACCTGAGCCCGGATGCTGGGTCGTCCTTCACACACAAATAAGAATATCATTAATGAATACGACCACAAAGTGGTCAAAATATGACCTAAAGACATTGTTCATGAGTTGCATAAATGTTACAGGGGCATTGGTTAACCTGAACGGCACAACTACAAACTTGTAATGTCCATATCTACTACGGAAAGCCATCTTATGAATATCCTCTTCTTTAATCCTTAACTGGTAATAGCCAGACCTGAGGTCAATCTTGGAGAAATACTCCACATCGGAGATCTGGTCGAATAGCTTATCAATACGTAGTAGTGGGTACTTATTTTTGATAGTGAGTTGATTCAACTACCCATAGTCGATGCACAATCTGCGAAAACCATCCATCTTCCTGACAAATAACACTGGCGCACCCCAAGGGGATGTGCTAGGTCAGATAAAGCCCTTCTCCAATAATTCTTGAAGTTGCTTCTTTAGTTCCTTAAGCTCCATGGGGGACATCCTGTAAGGGTTCTTTGACACAGGTGCTACTCCAGGTATGAGTTCAATAGAAAAGTTGACTTCCCTTTTGGGTGGTATATCGGGTAAGTCCGGAGGAAAGACGATAGGAAATTCTCGTACAACGGGGATTTCTTCTATAAGGATTTCCTTGGACTCGGTAATGATAACGGAAGTAAGGAAAGCTTCACACCCTTGTGAAATGAGTTTGCAGATGTAAAGGCAAGAAATAAGGGTAGGGTGCTTCCTATACTTGATGTCAATGAAAGAAAATTTTGGGAGATCTGATTTATGAAAAGAAATCCACCTATTACGACAATTAATGTCAGTATTGTTAGTATTGGTGATCCACGATGATAGCACAAATGAGATTCAGAGGGGGGGTGAATGGATCCCTCCTATAGGAACTTTTTGTGGAATTAAAAATTAAAATATCTCTAACTGATCTAATGAAAATATCAGAGTTAAGCTCACAGAAATGAACTAGCAAATATCACTCTGATGAACCAAAAGCTAAATCAACCAAGTGAAGTACCTAGCGGAGGTTCTCCTCACACACGAGATGACATTCCAGATAGCCCTGACCTATCCTTCCTATCACGCCTTTTGATATACTAATAGGTTGATGAAACTCTTAGATCATTAGACTGTAATTACAATCAGAATTAAGCATGTAAAGAATAAAGATCCTAATCATGCATCTAGCAAAGTGAAACACTGACAAACAATCACACAAGATGTAAGAGGATTTTTAGGTGGTTTGATTTTCACCTACATCCACCCCACACTCAGATCTGCGTATGGCTTACTGCTGCCTAACAGATTGAACCACTGCGCATCACAGCTTGCGTCCGCTGCGCACCACAGCTTGCGTCCATTGAGCATCACAGCTTGCTTATAGACTGCTGAGCATTACAACTTGCTGTCTAAGGTATCCACCTCGCCCGCTGAGCATTACAGCTTAGCTCTGCTGACACACAGCTTGAAGGAGATGTAAAGAAAACAAGAAAGGGAATGAAAGATAAAATAGATCCAACTCAAGATACAATGTAGCTCACAAAAGAGCAACCGATCCTAGATCTGATCTAGGGATCGTGACCACCAACCAGCTCTCCAACTCTCAACTTCTTCTTCAAAAATGATGCTCTATTTTTCTCTTCTCTGGCACTCTCTCTCTTTTTCTCTTTTCACACTAGCTCACCTTTTCAAACTCTTTGGATCACTCCGTATGCTCTCGCTTAAGCTTGCTCAAATCAGAAAGCGTAATCACCTCTCTCGAACAATAGAGGTCTTCTATTTATAGAGCTTCTGCGATTCTGTGGTCCCCACAGAGTTGTCAGTTTGGCGCATGGAGGGAACATTCCCACCCACTTTTTATCAGAAAAGATAACTCAAGAAAGTGCCACTGGATTCCCCGTGTCAGATGCTGAAGGTGTGCTGTCCACGTGGTTGAAACTCCAGTCCAGACTAGCCTTGGATCATGTGACTGTAAGTTAAGAACTCAAGCCACATGATCATGCCGAGTATAAACCTTCCAGCCTTTTATGTGTTTGATTCTGGGTCTCGTAATAACTTAAACCTATCAACAAGAATGCAAGGCATTTCATTAAACACCTTATAGTCATAGCATTTGAGAGAATATATGCTTAATACTAAATGCAATCCTTTTATTGCAGTTGCACTGACCTGTGTAGAACACATGTAGACCTTAGAGAAAAGAAAGTATGAATATGCTTAGACTTGTGAAGCACACATGAAGACTTATTGTGCTTGACCATGAGACAATGCACAGACCTTAAGGAACATGTAATGAGCATGTGCTCTGACCTTGAAGTGTAAATGCATGAATGTGCATAGACTTGGCTGTAGATCAAAACAGATTTGCATCGACCTTCCATTGATATTCTCATACCTTGCGTGTGCATGCGTTCTGACTAGAGAAGGTGCACTGACCTTATACCAGTGAGCGTGCGCGTGTGCACTGACTTGATATGCATGTGCTCCGACTTGGAATATATGTGCTCAGACCGGTATGAACCATGTTCTCCGACTTCGAATACATGTCCTCAGACTTGTATGAACCATGTGCTCCGACTTGGAATACATGTGCTCAGACTTGTATGAACCATGCGCTCTGACTTGGAATACATGTGCTCAGACTTGTATGAACCATGTGCTCCGACTTGCCTAGTGTGCTCTAACTTGATGCATGCATATGCACTGACTACAGTAATGGTGCTTCGACTTGTCTTAGTAAGACAACAGTAGATGCACTGACCTATCAGAGTAAAGTAGTGCATGTGCACTGATGTGTTGGAAGGTGCTCAGACCTTCATGCTATGAAAATGCGTATGTGCACCAACTTTATGTGAAGGTGCTCAGACTTTCATGCTTTGTAAATGAACATGTGCACCGACCTAGAATGGAGATGCTCAAACTTAAACATGTATGCTCAGACATGAGTGAATGTGCTTCCGACTTAAGGAGCATGTGCTCTGGCTTGCCATGCATTGACTTACGAGACCTAAGCCTAACATATGCTTTGACCTATGATGCTTGATGCAGAGTGATACAATGACTCAATGAAACTTAATGCAAAATGATGCATTGACCTTATGAGTAAGCCATGAAAATGTGCACCGCCTTGAGTTGAAGCCACAGTGAGCAGTGACGCCCAGACTTATGTCGTTTGGACTTTGTGCCCCATGATTAGGCTGTAATCCACTCAAACTCTCATTCGGTTTTGAATCTTGACAGAGAGTGCCCACATCATCTTCTATTTTAATATTGAGCGTAGCTTGACGTGTGAGTTATATTGCGAAATATTCCGACACTCCCGTGGGAGGTGGTCGTATATAATAATTAGGCTAACGAAAAGTAATGTACTAAATCTGCAAAAGTTACACAGGCGATTTGCTTCCGAAAATGTCTGAACATAGCATTTAGAAAGTGCAATTAGGCTCAAAGCATTTGAAGCATGTTCTTGGCTACCAAAAACAAAAAGGACTCTCGTTTAAACACATCCTATACCGCTCAAACGAACAAATCTTTTTGTCTTCACACTCTTTAATGTTAATTGGACTATGTTTAAGTTGGTTCTTACTCTTTTGTCATCACTGTTGACGGGAGAACATTTTAGGAGTATTCTCACAGTAGTCGAGCAGATGGATATGATTGGACGTTTCATTTGAATTTCAAGGGCACAACAACGAATACGAGGATTTCTGAGGCATAGCAGCAAACCATTAAGAAGTCAAGGATAGCCGGTGAAAATCCTTCTCCACCAGAATATCACAGGCATATTCCAGTGGAATCTTCTTCTTCTGCCTCCGAAAACAAGAGGGCAGGAAGTATAGAATTGGCCCTACCCGCAGAGAAAGATGGGCGGAAAATACCGTGAGCGTTGGGCATATCCGTCATTTCCAAGCGACCACCGCGGCATGGTTTCCCGCTGGCCGCGGGATCTTCCCTTCCACAGAGAGGAGGCGCTGGCCGACAGAACACAGGTCCACCTGCCGTGTGTATGGTGGACTGGCCATCCGAGTTTAGAAGCCAAGTGGAACCGAAGCCAATTATACCAGGCGGCAATGCCCTCCTCCACTTACCACCGTCCTGCACACACCGTTTCCTCTTGTAGCCTTCGCACAACGTTTCCTCGCGGTAACCAAAACCATTCTCTCTCTCTCTCTCTCTCTCTCTCTCTCCTTCTATCTCTTCTATAAATTAATATGCAGCCTGCACAGGGGAGGTGTCTTCAAGACGCAAAGGTTGTTGCTTTTTTGCTGCTGCTGAGGGAAGGCAAGGACAAGGCGAGGGAGATTAGAAGGGAAAGGAGGTTGCGGGCGATGTCGAGCCTGGTGGACGTCTGGATGAACGAGGTGGCGAAGCTCGGGAAGATTCGCCGGGCGGGGGCGAACCGCGGTAAAGCCCAGCAAGGTGTGGAAGAGGAAGGGTGCCAGCAGGAAGCCCAGGAAGCGCAGTCGTCGCAGGAGCAGAGGCCTCCCCGGCGGTCGACCTTGTCCGAGGCCACCGTCTGCATGCTTATGGAGCGGTTCGCACCCTGTTGAAGTAGTAGGCCCCGTGCTAGCCAATTAAACGGTCCAAGACTCCGGCTTGAAGCGAGGGGGAGAGAGAGAGGAAACAGAGTGCTCTTTTAAAAGATGCTACCTTTGGTGTATATATGTATTTGTTTTGCTGTATATGTGCTCTGTTCCTCTGTCGTATAAATGACAGGAATCCCAAGTTCCTTACTTCTTACACCCCGTTTAGGTTTGAGAAGAGTCCTTGGGAATCGCTCTATCAGCTTCTCTGGGTATTTCCTCTGGCAATCTCTCCCATGGATTGACACTTTTAGTATGTGTTTTTGTTGTAGATGGCGATCCCTCCCTATTGAATCCACAAAATCGCGGTGTTGAGATACAAATGTCCAGGGTCATAATCACATGAACCACAACTCATTTAACCAATACGGGATTATTGTCCAGAGGACTATGCCCAAACTTCAACACTCTCCCACACGTCCAAGATGGGCCGTGGATATTAATTGGGTGGAAGTGATAAGAAATATATGGGAGTTGGGTCAAGAGCATACTCTGATATCATATTGAATTCACAAAACCGCGATGTTGAGATACAAAGGTCCAGGGTCATAATCACATGAAACACAACTCATTTAACCAATACTCTCTATTGTCCAGGAGACTATGCCCAAACTTCAACACTCTCTCTCACGTCCAAGATGGGCCGTTGATATTAATTGGGTGGGGGTGATAAGAAATATATGGGAGTTGGGTCAAGACCATACTCTGATATCATATGGAATCCACAAAACCGCGATGTTGAGATACAAAGGTCCAGGGTCATAATCACATGAACTATAACTCATTTAACCAATAAGGGACTATTGCCCATAGGACTATGCCCAAACTTCAACACTCCCTCCCTCGGCCCCCCACCCCCACTCGGGTTTCAGCAACCATTCCTTCTTACTGGTGGGTAACTTTTAACGCATTTGGCTTGCAAGTCGCAACCCGGGAAGCTAGGGAAGGTCTCCCAAATCTGTGAATAGTTCCAGCCATGGATATGTAGAAATAGCGGAAGCTACAGTGGATGCAACTGTTCGAACACAATCTTTTGGGGTCACTTTGACATCCGGTTAGGATAGGGGAGCGGATGAGAGAGAGAGCGGTGAGTCTCATCTCTCTCTTACATAACCTCGCTAACTTGGGTCGGTTAACGTGTTCTACCCTCCGAGATCGATATGCTAATCGCAACCGGTTAGCAAAGCCCCCCTCGGGGAATATTTCGGCTATTTGTGTGGGGAATCTGATTGGAATATGCAACTGGCAGTTTTAATGCAGCCGTGCCTGTGAGTCTGTGACATGGGCTGACAGATGATTGCGAGCGAATGGGAGGCGATGAGGAACTGGGCCCAAAATAGGGGGGAGCTGCTGAGCTGGGTCTCCTTGTGGAAAGGGAGTCGTCGCCAAAGGGGAACGAACGTTAACTTGGCCTTTCCCATACCATAATAGAGACGGACGACCGTTTAAAAATCTGGCTCTCCTGGGTATACAATAACTAACTAGGATCTTGTGACAGGGCCTCATTTGGTCCTTTTTAGTCTCATTTATTTCCTGCTTTGTCGTAGCATTAAGATTCGTATCACATGTATTGGACTGTATCAGTCGATGACTGGTACGATTGACACGTGATACTCAACTGATATACAACATATGTTATTTTAAATATTAAATATTTTTATAATATCAAGGAGATTCCTCCACCTTCTTATGTAGTCCATGGCGGACTCATCATCCTTTTGTTTGGCTACTTGTAATTTGACCTCGGTGACTTCCCCTTCGGCCATCTTCATAGTTATTGTTTGTTCCGCCCTTAGCTCGTCTGACTACTTACGTGGTCTCATTGGCACCATCCTCGGAGATGCTTTAGTTGCCCCCTGACATGCCCGGGGAACTACGTGTTGGAGCAGTTGAGAGAGAAAGCCCCTTGTATGATCATGTACTATTTGGGGCATGGCTGGCCGTGATGAAGCTTCAGGTGAGCTAGCACTACCTAGTGTCGCCTCAGTAGAAGTCGTACCGATTGCGGCATAGGTGGACTTAGATTCATTTCATTTAGCCGCCTTTGTAACATTTCGATCTCCCACTGCTTTTGGTATAGCAGTGCCATCACAGCGGGTCCATGCCAGGAGGGGCCGAGAGTGTTGTCCTTCACCTCCGATCTGACTGGGGTGAGTGGCATCCCGTCATTATTGCTGGACACATCCAGTTTCTTTGAGGTGAACTCCCTAGGTTTTATGCCTCTGAGCCGAGGAGAGACGTGGTATTATGTCCCCTTGTTGGCTGGCGGGTGTCTTGATATTTTTTCAGATCTGGCAACATGACAGGAGACAACAGCTTTAGCCTGATTTGCTCCCTTTGGTATAAAGTAAATTTCTTCACCTACCTCATTAGCAGTTTGAGCCACACTGGATAGTGCTGATAGCATGTTGCAGGAAAGAGTAACATATCTTATTTTAGCCTTTGTATTCTTCTTTTCTTTCTCCCATATGGCTAGCATCTATCCCTACAGTGAGTTGCTTGGTGCATTGAACACCCTTGTCTTTTCTTTAGTTCCTTTTATTAGTTGGTGACATTCATTGCGTCTTTGAGGGGCATACTTCTTGAGCTGTATAGGCTGGCTCTTGAGCTGCTCCTGCTCATCTAGCCTATCTATAATGGTTTGTAGCCATTCCACAGCTGAGTTGATTTCTTCATGCACCCGCGCCGGGGCTTGTTTCTTTGTGTTGTCCACTGGCCTTCTGATAGCCATAGGAGGGGCTATTTGATGCCAAGTAGGAACTATAGGGGGCGGAGCGGGCTGGCCCATGGCTCCACTGATCTGGACTTTCAGAGTCGGAAGGGATGCTGGTCTTGCTCTTTTGTTTGTTGGCGTTGCTTGCCAATTTCTTTATTTTTCTTCAGGCGCTAGGACACAGTATTTACTGATGTGCCAGTTGCAAGCCTCTATCACTTCTTCAGGCAGTTGTTGATACATGGATATCATATTGATTGATGCCCCAGAGTAGTCATTTCATGTGGGCGTGGGGGATCGACACTGTACTCCCCCATTTGTAGCTCCCCCCTTTTGATTAGGCCTTGGACAATGTCCTTGAATATTTGGCAATCGTCAATGGGATGCCCAATGATTTGATGGTAAGAGCATAAGCAAGGATCATCTCTTCTCTCAACATCATTCGGCCTCTTCGATCTTGGGAGAGTGATCTTGTTAAATTTGACAGCCCACTCGAACAACGCTCGAGTCCTGTCTCTAGGGAAGGCATAGAGCTTCTT
Source organism: Amorphophallus titanum (assembly GCA_024336825.1). Classification (NCBI taxonomy): domain Eukaryota; kingdom Viridiplantae; phylum Streptophyta; class Magnoliopsida; order Alismatales; family Araceae; genus Amorphophallus; species Amorphophallus titanum. Next base: position 4,358,096 of record JANBPO010009260.1, read on the forward strand.
TGTCTTGTTCTGCGAGGGAGGGCTCTCACGATGTCCAGTAGGTTCATTGGGAGTAGGGTTGTGCATCCATTTGTGCCTTTTTTCCTTGACACCAACAGCATGGATTGCTTTCAGCATCGGTCGTTTATTAACTTGCCTGGCCTGATGACTTGAGTCAGCAGAAATGAAGAGATATCTTGTGAAGAAATCTTCAACCTCCGTGGCAACATCACTTAATCGGTCAAAAGATCGAATTTCTATTCCAATCATCTTTTTCAGAATCTCTTTCTTCAGATTTTGTTTACATATTTGTATTGCATCTTTTGGATGCAGAGGATGTCGACACCTAATGCTAAGATCCTCCCATCTCTTGATATATTCTGCAGTTGTTTCATCATCCTTTTGCTTGGCTGCCAACAGCTCAGCCACGGTCACCTCTGCCTTGATGACATGGAATCTTTCACTGAATTTCTGCTTCATGTCTGGCCAGTCGTGGATAGACCCGGCTGGTAGGTCAGAATACCATTCAAAGGCGGGTCCTGTCAGTGAAGACCCAAAGAACTTGAGCAAGTATGACTCGTCCACCATCAAGTCACCCATGACTGTTAGATAATGTGTAATATGCTCTTTCGGGGAGCCCTGCCCATTGTATTTGTCAAATTTTGGGAGTTTATTGACGCCGGGTGGCACTTTTGGCAGCATGGTGGGCCAGATATGGCACTTTATATATGTCAAAGGGGGCGTAATCATCACCACCCCTCCTTGTCAGTCTTGCTTCAATCATCTGCTCCACCATCAACTTGTCCATCATAACAGGACCTGCTGGTTGAGGGCAGAGGTGGGTGGGCTACATCAATAATACGACCGAAGCCATAGCATTGGGTGGCAAAGGCTCTGACAGGGGAGCATGTCGCTGCATCTGAAGGGGCATTGGCCGTGCTAGCTGGAGCCACTGGGAATAATACTGGGGAGTAGCCCGGTTCTGAGCAGCAGTTTGTAGAATAGCCAGTGAAGGAGCACCTCCAGCATTGGAACCTTCCCATGATGGCTCGTCTTGTGCCCCCGATTGCTCGAGTGCTATAATGTGCTCAGTCTTTTCATTTAATTGTTTCTTCAGTAGTTCTATCTCTTGCTAGTACCTTTGCAGTGTCATCAGGATGATAGAGTCCATTGTTGTTTTATTACTGATGCCCTAGAGCGTGTTACCCAAAGAACCTTCAATTGAAGGAGGCGGAGATGCTCCTTCTTGCTCAGACGTCACTATTCTGGCGATGACAGTAGTGATGTTTTTTTCAGGAAGCTGCTTGCCCGTTGTGGTTTACAATAGCTCAGCCTCATTTTTACCCCGTCTTGTCACCGAGTCTATTCTTCCAGCAATCTCAGCCGGCTCTTCTTGTTCATTTGGTAAGGGACCAGGTGTACTCGTCACCCCTGTCATATTGCAAGTGAGAACTCACTTTCTTCTTTTATGCTTCTCGACTTCCCTTCGGGCCTGACGGGAGATAGTCAGTTTTTCATATATTGAAATTCTTTTCATCTTTTAGAACTAGAATGTCATGTCCATATAATTTGATTTGCCTTCTTGTCAAGGTTGACCTTTACCAACCAGCCAGCAGGTATGTGGGTAGGTAGGGAACCATATCTGCCATGGTTTCAGCGCAACAGAGGATGTTTCTTTCAGACATTTATTCCCCTGACAAGAGAGTCCTTCTGACAGCCTTTTTAAGTGATAGCGGATCCTCCAAGTTGGGTTATGGATCTAGGAGAGCGTATGCTTCGAGTTCTAGATCCATTCTGGGTGAACATGAATGTGTCGACACTTTACTTACAGGGTGTTGACACATTGCATGAACTGGCATCGACCTCATCGAGCTAGCATTGACCTTATGCACATACTAGCACCGACCTTAGTCTTGCGTTGAAGGCAGGACATGCACCGACCTATTCTTGCGCTGGCTTTGAATGCACACCGACCTTGTAGCGGATGTGCACTGACCTGTCTTGCGCTGGCTGATGTGCACCGACCTTGGAGAAGATATGCACCGACCTGTCTTGCACTGGATGATGTGCACCGACCTTGGAGACGATATGCACCGACCTTGTAGATGATGTGCATCATCCTGTCTTGCGCTGGCAGTTGTGCACCAACCTTATAGACGCCGCCCACTCGCGCGCAGCTTGTGCTGAAGTGTTGAGTCTTGGGCTTGACATGTCGGGGCAGCACGCTAGCTTGCGAGAGGTACCCTTCTGTTGAAGAACGAAGTGTCGACCCTTTCTTGTATGCTTTCACAAGCTGAAGTACTAAATTTTGCTAATTCCATGGCATGTCGACTCTTCCCATTCACCAGGTTGACACTTCCGTGTTCTTCTCCTGCACTTGATCGAACTAGAGGTTAGGTAAAAGTTTGTTAGTTAATCCACAAAGATATGATAATAAATCATAGTTGGTAATCATCAAAATTAGGAGACTCAAACTTCTCCCCCTTTTTGATGATGACAGCCATGATTCATTAGATACATGCATCCATACGATCATTCAAGGGCACATTCAAGGTCAGTTGCCTTGCATTATCATTCACACAGAGTTGGACACAAATCAAACAAAAAGCTTAAACATTTCACTCACATCTCAACAAAATGTTTTAAACATGCTAACTGTCATGAAGCTAACTATATGCCTTTTAATCTACATGCATGTAATCCAAGCCACAGCTAGGCTTCCTTTTGACATTGGTATCATTCTCCCCCTTTGTTATCAGGAAGGAGGGGGTTGTGATGGAGGAGGCAGAATGCCAAAACTTGTGCTGCCTGGAAATTGACCCTGCTGGGCTGCATGGAATTGTTCTTGCAGTAGTTTGACTGCAGCTGCAAGAGAGTCGACTTTGTGAGTGAGCTGCTCATCCCTCTGTTTCACAAATCGGTGAAGAACCTAGATGTTCCCATCTATGTCCTCTAACCAGTTATGTAACATGTCACAAATGTATTCAGTCTGTGCCTACTGCTGGGTCCCCTTGTTTGGAGAAACGAAAGAGGAGGTAGCTTCGGTGGGAGGAGGATGCCACTCATCACCAGAGTCTGCCAACATAGGTTGGAGTTGAGCTTTATGGAGGCAGATCAGCTCCAAAATTTCAATGCCTACCAGATCAAGTTTGTTATAGATGACGTCCATCTTGGCTTCAGCTTTGGTGGAGCTGTTCACCATCAATGCTGTATCGGAATGGACTTTGTCTGCAAGCTATGAGGAGGCTTCAATGATCTTGGTGGAGTTGTTCAGAATGAGAGCTGTATCAGACTGGGCCTGGGTAGCTAGCTGTGGGGAAGTAGTAAGGATCTTGTGGGAGTCAAAAAAGAGCTTGTCTTTCAAGCGGGAGGATGCTTTAAGTTGCCGCATAGTAGTGGCATTGACAGTGGCTTGGAGCTTAGTTGTGACAGTGATAGTATCACCAGCCTCAGTGATGACTTGGTCTTTGATAGAAGTTGTTGTTGCAGCCACTTGATCTAAAATGTTGGTGGAAGTGTCGATCAAGGTGGCATACTGGAGGTTGAGATTACCTTGACCTTCATGGATAGCAGAAGCAAGCTGGAGCATTTCATTGGTTTTCACTTATGTTTCAGTATGAATTGTCCTCAGTCTCCTCAGTAATGTCCCTGCCCGTTCACTAACCTGTATGAGGGAGTCCAGGAAGGCTGTCAACCGGTGATCACTCCTGTATTTGTCTTTGACAAATTTTTCCCACCTGCTAGTCTGTTCTTGTTGATAGTGAATTTGTATGGTTTCTAGCCAGTCTACTTGCAAACTGAGTTTGAGGAATGAAGAGGTCATGTGACTGAATTGGGCAGACAGAAATTGAATGAGAGCAGGGTGGATGTCCATCAGCCCGACAGTGGCTCCAAAGGCAGTGCCTCTTGAAGTAGAGGCCTCTACATGAAATTCAGGAGGGGTATCTCCGCCAATGAAGATCCTTGGTGACTGATCAGGAGAGAGAGGAGGTTGGATGCCAAACCCCATCATGGAGCCAGGTGGAATTTCCTGTTGCTGCTGGTCAGCCTGCAGATCCACATGGGCCTGCTCCGCATAGTGGTCATAATGCTCATCTAGGGCTAGCTGTTCCTACTAAGTGGGCCAGTCCTTTTGAGCAGGCAGATCTTGTGGAGCTGGCTGAGCTTGTTGAACAGGTTGGTCCTATTGAGTTAGCTGAGCCGTAGCCGCTGGAGGAGCCGGATGATGACCAGACAGGTCCCTAACAATCTGATCCCCTTTATTCTTGAAATGCATATACTTTTCAATGAATCTCATGCTATAAACATTGCTCGTAGGGATGGTTTTCATAGGCTCATCAGTAAGAGGGACCCCAATCTTCTGAAATATAGCTATTAACTGTGCAGCATACGTAAGGCTCCGCTTGTTCTCAATGCAGCTCCCCATGACCTGTAGGATTATCTCGGGAAGACAAATGTGATGATTGTTGAACATGCAGCAGAAGATGAACCTCTGGGTTTCGGTGAGTGTACTTCTGCCGCCCCCTTGAGGGGTGATCATGGTGGTGAACATGTGGTGCAAGAGACGCTTGTTGACACTAAAAATATTCCTAATGTTTCCTAATTTCTACCTCTGCAGGTCTTGAGTCCTGATCGGGTGCTTCTGTGCCGTTTCTCCTACTCCCATTCCACCTATGCTTTGCCAGTTCGTTGAATTAAGCATCGAAGGATTTTTCCCAGGGTTTCAACCATGGGCTCCCCTGATTCATTTTCTACCTTGTAGATCTCTCGTTCGTGGTGACGACAACCAAATCGGATGGCTCAGGACCCTGCGTGAGATCACCCCTCTTCATTTAGCGCCGTCTGTGAGAAACGTACAAAGAGCCAGCATGGTGAGAAGAAGTTCTAGTAGGAGAAACGCCGGCGACAAAGGAAAGGCACCGATGACCATGGAAGGGGAGCATGTGCCCACCCACTCCTCCACGGGCCCCCTCTCTAGCCGACAAGTTAACACCTTACCTCCACCGGCCACGGAGGGACAACCCACCCTTGAGGCCCCCGATACTCTCCAAACCCTTAATGCCAAACTGGATATCCTCGTCGACCTAATGAGGACCCAAGTGGCCAGGGATGAGAGGTCGCGGCTACCTCGGGTGAGTACCCCCCACACGGAAGCTTCCCGGTAAATAGCTAGAGGCCGCTTCACCCTCTAAGGTAGGCAACTTATTCGTAACAGGCTAGGCGGGCCCTCACAAGCTCCGCCTGTAGAGCAGGAAGCCTCCTCCAGTTTGAGAGGGAAGAAACCTGGGCTACCTCAGCAACCCTCAGAAGCAGACATTCCCGTTGAAGAGTAGCGGGGCAACTTTCAGGGATGAACTCACAGCCTACTGGCTACATGTCAGCCAGAGTTGTCCCTCCGCTTGCGAGACTTCAAATGGCATTTGACTGAATGAGAGCGCGCCCTCTGCCCCCTACAAAAAGGCTCCACTCTAGAGGATGAGGAGAAATCCCCATTCTCCAACCAAATCTTAAAGGCTGAAACCTCCCCGAGAGTCTCCCTCCCAACCTTCAAGTCCTACGGCGGTCAGGGCGACCCGACCGACCATTTTGATAGCTTCGACGCTCTGATGACTTTGCACGGAGCGTCTGATGCTATCAAGTGCCACACGTTAGTGACCACCTTGATTCAGGGAGCCCAAGCGTGGTTCCGAGCACTCGCTCCTGGCAGCGTCCACAACTTTCGCCAGTTTGGGAGACTGTTCAAGGAGAGCTTCACTGGTAGCGGACCTCCAAGGTCGATAGCGGGGTTGTTAGCACTGAAGTAGGCATAGGGGGAAAAGTTGCGGGCTTACATTAACTGATTTAAATCGAAAGCCCTGCGCATCCCCCGCCTGGACGTCACCTCAGTCATCACCGCACTGACTGAAGGCATTCGAGATGAGAACCTCTAGCGAGAATTAGTGCTCCACCCTCCCTCCTCTCTCGTCGATCTAGTGACCTTGGCCCTACATCATGCAGAGTGTGCGGAGGTTCTCCATGCTTGCCGAGACTCTGCAAGCTCAGGGCGAGAAGAATATAAAAAGTGACCGTCAGAGTAAGCCTTGGGCCAAGGAAAAAGAAGGAACTGAGATGGGGATTGCAAAGAACCTCCATGAAAGTTCAAGTGGTATACTCCCCTATCTGCTCCTGTCTACGAGATTTACCAAGAAATCAAAGACTTGGGCCTCCTTCACCGACCCGAGCCTATGAAGGCTGGCCCTTGATGTTGAAGCCACCACAAACATTGCCAGTTCCATAACGATGACGGTCACCACACTAGGGATTGCCAACACCTCAAGGATGAGATTGAGAGTCTTATCTGCCAAGGTCACCTTTCCCAATATGTGGCCGAGTGGTAAGAAGATCGCAGAGTCCCTCTAGAAGAAATTGACAACTGCCCCCATGGGGTCCATATCAATGTCATCTCAAGACGATCGGCCTCAGGAGGGGACAACAGTCGAGGAAGAAAGCGTCATGCCGAATGAGCCTCTCTGGCTTCTGATCGCCCCAAGACTCCATCGACGAGCAATCAGCAGGCCTTAGTCTTCACCGACCAAGACCTGGAAGGGGTGGCCACCCCGCACAATGACGCCCTTGTAATCTCGACAACTATAAACCATTGTAACATAGATAGGATAATAGTGGACAATAGGAGTGCCCCAGATGTTTTGGCATATGAATGCTTATTAAAAATGGGTGAAAACCCATCCCAGCTTCGTCCGATTCGAACCCCCCTCTATGGGTTCAACAGTCAGGCAACTGTGGACGCACTTTCGGGGGTACTACTTTTATTTATTTGTTTATTCATCTGTTCATTCATTTATTCAGTTTGTTAGTGTGAGGGCGTGCCAGTCACCTAGGTGACGATTTATTTGGGCTTCAAGGAAGGCTTGGGTGTGCTCGATCTGACTAGTCAGACGATTATGTGTATCGTGTCTGGACTGAGAACCCGCCATGCCATAAAGGTTACGACGTTAATTACATCCCCTCGGAGAGGGAAAAACCCTTGATTGCTTGCCAGGAAAAGGGGCATTATGGCTTGAAATTCATGATACTGAAAGTGAGAGCGAAATCTCAGATTACGTTTGAAAAGACCCCGCATTGGGGTGTAAACATTCAAAGATACACTTATGTCGGTCACATGCGGACCATTTCTTGTTCGGACGGAAGTCCGCGTTTGTAGCAAAAAGGACGGTGATAAAATCGTGCAAATATCTGTCGTAAATACAACAAGTTTAATGCGGGTGCGAGATTGGATCCCAGTAGAAGGGGGTCATGCTAATGAACTATTGGCCTGAGATGAGGTCGGATCATGGCCATATCGGGCGCTCCCGAGGTCCACGTCTAATGCCATGGGGCATCGTTGCTTTTCTCTTCGCACTCAGTCCAGGGAAGCGAGGGTCCCAAGGTATGCGTGGTTATTACATTTTTTATTGTCGTTCTAATGGTTAAACTTCGTTGTTCATTCACACATGGGTGGCTCATGTTCTTTTATTTTGTTTATTAGTTTCATATCTTTTCTTTTATTCGGTTAATTACATTTTTTTATTTGAAAGGCACGCCGGCTTGATGGCCAATGGAGGGCGCACCGGTTTAGAGCTTAAGGTGGAGTGCGGTGATTTAAGAAGAAGCAAAGGGGTGCGCTGATTTTGGGGAACAATGAAGGGGGCGCGCCGGTTTAAGGGGTTCAATGGGGGGGTGCCAGTTTAGGGTGAAGGACAAGCCAACCTTCGCTCGTACCGATATTCCTCGGAGATAGGACCATTCGCCCCCGATTCTAGCCACGGTCGCCAAGGGGCTGGTGGGGGTTCCCTCCGGAGAATCAAAGGTTGGCAGTGAACCTGTAGAGATTCGTCGTCTGACGAAGTGTCAGACTCTCCTGAGGACATGCTGGAGAAAGGTTCCTCCCTCAAAGCTCACCAACACAATGATGACCATGGAGGCGTCTCAAAGGCCACTATTTATAGGGGGAGGCGAAGTCCCCAGAAGCGTGAGGACTCTTACCGCCTCAAGCAAATCCTCAAAAATTGAAGCGACGAATCCCGAAAGTCATGCCTTCTCAGAGTTAACTCAAGGGCGCCATTTCGTATCCATAGAAGATCTCATAGTAGTTCGAAAAGGGGGAAGTACACGGAAGAGGTTTCGAGATTTGTAAAACAAAGGGAAGTCTTCTATTCTGAAATAAAGAGTTTACAAAAGGAAGACTGCCACCTAGACAGAAGCAGAAGGAAATATGAAAATAAGCAAGTGAGGGCACCCTTCTAAGGGCACACCCTGGGTACATCGTCACGTGCCCCAGTCTCACCAGGCTCACGTGCGGCAACAGCTCCAGTAGGAGGTGAGTCCTCGTCCAAGTCCACAACTTGGCCCCCCACCGCCGAGACGTCCGTTGGTGCTCGCTCATCCGTGCTCGGTCCCAGCACTAGCTCCTCAACGCCAGCACCATCGACGTCAGGCTCCCCCTCACCATCGTCGGTCTCCGGGCCATAAGGTGTCAAGGGGGGAAGGAGAGTCAGAACCGAGGAACCAAGTTCCTCTGCCATAGATTTTACAGCGGCGCTCCAGCCCTCCCGGAAGCCACGATCGCATGTCGGCCCGTAAAACTCCAAGGCCACTGTAGTCAGCTCATCTTGATAGGCCGAAGAAGAGTGGAAGCACTCGACTGCTTCCTCACCCACAGTCATCATCGACAAGCGTAGCGTGGCTAGCTCTGTCTCAGCCTCCTGAGCACAGGTCTCCATGGCTCGAACCTCTGCCCCCAGCTTGGCCGCTCGCTCCTCAGCGACGTCAGCCCGCTCCCAGAAAGAGTCCCGGTCACGTTCCATGCCGGTTAGGGCTAGTCCCTACTGGACTGATTGTCTGTGAAGCTCAGTGTAGGCTGCCTCGTACCCCTTCAGGCGGTCCTCGAGTCTTGCCTGAAGGGCCTGGCTGGATTCCAGCATCCGAGCAAGACCCTAGAAATGATACCTCCATAAGCCAAAGGCATTGACAACCAGACACGCACTCCTCGAAGCCACCGCCGTCAGCTCCTTCTCGACTCCAGGGCCGAACACACTGGTATGCTGGTACCATTACACGCTTCTCCCCATGAGATCGATGATCATTGTGATCCCGGCCAGCCCAGATGTCAGATCCCCTGGCGGTGAGGATTGACTACGCTGAGGAGACCCCGATAGAGAGGGAACATTGGCGTCGTCAGCAGCAAGAGCCTTGCCCTTGTCTCGCCCCCGTGCCGAGGGAACCGACACAGGGGGGGCGACTACCGACTCACCAGTCGACGGCGGCAGCTGAGCCTCTGAAGGAGGCAGCCCGGATGGTGGAGGAGGCGAGATACAACTCCGAGCAGGGGTGGAAGTTCTCGCTCTCTTCCTCGCTCGATGCTGGTTGTCCAGCGTCACCAGGTCATCGTCGGTCAAGGGGGTGCGACTACCACCAGCCATGGCAGATTCTTCACCGACCGGACTAGCGACTCCTTCGGGGGAGCCCCACTGAGGGTTAAATCCTCCACTCGTCGCAGAGCCCCTCTGGGGGTTAGGTCCTCCACTCGCTGCAGAGGCTGCCGACGAATGCACTAGAGGGACACCGACCAGGACCGGGTACTGCAGCCTCCCTGGGGCGAATGTAACCTCGGCCTGGGGGGCAACGATCGACACCTGGTCGGTCCCCGGAGCAACGTGATCCACGGGGTGAGGAGCAAGCCGCGGTAGCCTAACGATCTCATGGGTCTAACCCTGAACTTCAGGCGCCCCTGAAATCAAAGCAAGATTGGCTGAGTACCATTCACAACCGAAGCAACCTGACGGAAAATGAAACCAGTACCCTGCGGCAACAGAGGACTCAACCCTAGCTCCCGAAGCAGCACCAGAGTCAGAATGAAGTCTATGTCAATAAGAGGATACTGGCCAATCTCCTTTAACTTTCGACGGTCCTCAGCCGTGAGAGAAGGCCTCGTATCATGCAAGGTGGGACGGGTGCATCTGCGCATCCACCTGTCAGAGGCATCACGATCTTTCGACTTGATGATATACACGTACCGCTCCGACCAGCCCTTGTGGTTAGACGTGGTACGGGAGACTTGGATAAAATGCTGATGGGAGCGAGCCTTGAGATAAGTGAAATAGGTATCGACCGGACAACTCTGGAGAAGAAAGAAGTGTCGGAACAGATAGACGCTTGGCTCCACCGACGCTCTATAGCATGTATAGACGAATCCGCAGAGGATGGTATAAGAATTGGGGGTTATTTCCCCAGGATGTCGTCCGTAGTGATGAAGGACAGACTCGATGAAGGGTTGGATAGGAAGGCGGAAGCCCACCTGGAAGGAGGCCACGGGGACCATGATCCCGCTAGAAGGGTAATTCATTATGTCGTCACTCACGGATGGGAAGATGATGTCGTACTCAGAGGGAATCTGGAAAGCTCCCCGCAGGCCATGGAGCACCCTATACGCCACTAATGGTGGGGAACTGGGTCAACTAGTGCCGGCACCCGAGGTGCTCGACACCCCACCTCGGCCACGAGGTGTTTCTTCAGAAGAAGAAGAGCTGACTCGAGGGACTCCCCTGGGTGGGGGCATGACTACAAAAGATGGGGGATGCAAGGGAAGAAAGGATCTTCACCAAGCAAGGAAGACGGATGCCTACGATGAGCACGGCAACCAGTGAGATGCGGATGAAGTCCACGGAGAGACCACGCAGTAGCCCTTATAACCACCCACGACGGGCCAGCACTACCCCTCGCAAGGCAAGTGAAAAGGTGCCTGTAACAACGTCAGGCGACCGTTCAAGGCCTGCGCTCCCAGAACATGACAAGACGCGAGTCATGATTACCAGCGTAGTTTCTGTCACTAAATGTAATGTCCACATTGGATCAGAGGGTTCATCTGGAAACTTTGAGTGAACGGGATCAAATCTAGGAAGAGGGTGATGAGCGAGATGTTTTGCTATGGCATAGTCTTTAATCACTTTTTGCTGAATGTAGATGATATTGAATTAAGAAAGGAAGCTTTGCCATCATGCTAATCTATCGGTAAGGCTAGATTTTTCAAGGAAGAATTTGATAGGATTCATGCAGACAATGAGGTGGACCTTGTGAGCTAAGAAGTATTGCTTCAATTTCTACACCACCCAAACAAGAGCAACGTAAGTTTTCTCGATAGTCGTATACTTCTGCTCACAAGGGTTGAGAAGTTTAGACACGTAGTAGGCTATCCTCTCCTTACCTTCTTCATCAACTTGCATGAGGATAGCTCCTATTGAGTCATGCAGGACAAAAATATATAGAACAAGCGGTTTGCCTAGAACCAGTGGCCTCAGGACAGGAGGATTGGCTAGATAATCCTTCAGTCCGTCAAAGGCTGCCTAACACTTGTCATCCCAAAAAATTTTGACTCTTGGCTTGGTGAGCTCGTAGAACGGCCTACACCTCTGGGAATAAAGGGAGACAAATCGACGAATAAATTCTAACCTCCCAATCAAACCTCTAACTTCCTTCAAATTCTTGGGAGGGGGCATATCTCTTATTGCCCTAGCCTTGTTGAGATCAATCTGAATATGCCTCTTACAGATGATGAATCTGAGCAACTTACCTGATGACACACCAAACACGCACTTTTTAGGATTCATTTTCAATTTATACTCTCGCACTCTTTGCAAAATCTTGGCTAGAATCTCAGGATGCTTAATCCCCATCCTCGATTTCACTACCAAATCATCGACATACACCTCTATATAGATATGGATCATATCATGAAAAATAGCCATCGTGGCACTTTGGTAGGTGGCTCCGGCATTATTAAGTCTGAACGGCATGAACACATAGCAATACTTGCCCCAAGGTGTAGTGAAAGAAGTCTTCTCTTGATCCCCTTCAGCCAGGCAGATTTGATTATAACCGGAGAAGCCATCCATAAAGGAGAGAGTCTCGTACCCTGCCGTATTATCAATTAAAACATCTATGTGAGGAAGGGGGAAGTCATCTTTAGGTCATGCGCAGTTAATGTTCCAAAAATCTATGCAAATCCTCACTCTTCCATCCTTCTTCATCACTGGGACAATGTTAGCCACCCAATTGGGATAGAGGATGACCCTTATGAATCTAGCCTTATGAAGCTTATCGACCTCTTCTTTCATCTTTAATGCCATTTGCGGGTGGAAACGTCTTAACCTTTGTTTGACCGGGACAGACCCTGGCTTCAATGTTAGGCAATGTTCAACTAGCATAGGGTCCAGTCCTAGCATATCCTTATAGCTCCATACAAACATGTCCTTGTATTCTTGGAGAACTTGAATAAGTGCCACTTCTTCAGATGGCAACAAACTTTTACTCATGAGGACAATCCTAGGATTTTCCTCGGTTCTTAAGTTGATCTCTTTGGTAGGTTCTTCTATTGAGACTGACGGTTTGTTGAATCTCCTCATTCCACTGGCAAATGCGTCAACCTCGTCCGCATATTCATCATACTCTTCATCCCCCTCTTTGACAGGGTCTTCATCATTCATAATCTCATAGACACCAAACCCTTCATCTAAAGAACATGCTTCCTCGCATTCTAAATCTGGCAAAAGAATCAGATCCTCTAAAAATTGGGGAATTGTTAGGCAAGCTCGACATCTCCTAGCTAACTCTATTAAGAACCTATGGGGAACCTGCTTACTCTTGGCTTTCCTGGTGGCAACTACCCCAAGACTCTTAATTGGAAGAAGAACGAGAGGAACTATCCTAACAACTAGATCCTAAAGAGGAGGAAGAAGAAGCGGTACAAGAGATGGTACAGAAGAAGACTCATCAGAAGAGAAAAGGAAGTCCACTAATGGACCTTGAAGGAGCGGCCCTTGGATCGAGGCACACTCATTAACAAGATAGGAGGTCTCTTCAACAGAGATGGAGGTGGAGGATTGGAGAGTTTGAAAATTGGCATTTTTTTTTCATTTTCAAGGATAGTGAAGCAATGGGAGGGAGGAGTAGAAGATGGAGTCGAGATCGAGAGATTTGAAAATGATTGGATGAGTGATTGCCCATGAGGGGGAGGATGGAAAGCTGGGAGAATTGCTCAATGAGCTGAAGAGGAATAGATGGAGTTTAGAGGAAATTGGGAGAAAAGAAGATCAAGACTGCGGGTGGTCTAGGGATGTTGGAAGTAAAGAGTTTAGAGCACATAAAGGTGATTAATGATGGATGGAAGGCATCAACATGAAAAAGTTCGGCCCACAACCTGTCTATAGTAAAGCCCTCCTCAAAGGGCACATCCGGCTCTCTGATGTCGGTGTAGTTGTTGAGTAGTTGCCTCTCATCGGTGATCATTGTTGGCTTCTCTATCACATCATGAATTAATGGCGGCCATTTCGGGTCAGTTGGAACGAACAATCAGCTTAAAACAATAGTAATGTCATTCATATCAAACCATCTATACTATTCACACTTCGGATCATCCATCTTCCTTCTTTTTAATGGCCTTAAAGACTCCAAGGCTTTATAGGTGACCAATGGAGCTAGGTGGCGAGCAAACTGGCGTGAATGCACATCTTGGCTGTGTAGAACAGAAGTGACTATCGTGGTCTACTCTTCGGCTTGTTGGGTGGGCCCTTTCACAAAATGGGTATAGAGAGACCATGTGAGCAGCTGCCTGTCGGTTTTGAGCATGGATGTCATAGTAGCCCACACCTCTTCTTCATTTTTCACCAATTTTTCCTTGCTCGGCCCTTTATATCCTAAGTCGCCTAGGGTAATGAGCTTGTGATCTTTGACGGGCTTCAATCTGCCTTGGAGGTTTACTCCCAAGCCCTTACCGATTTTATACCCCATTATCATCATAATGTTCCAGCCTGGGGTGTTCATCATGTACTTCTTCTTTTTCCCCCTTTGAGGGAGGGGTGGTGCCTGTTGTGTCCCTGGTTTTGATGATGACAAATTCATTATCTTATGGTTTTGATGATGACAAATTCATTATCTTAATGTGCTACCCAACCTAATGCAGTGCAAGTCTTTTCCATGGGAGTGTACTTGGCCTCCATTGGATTAAACAACCTAGAGTGGTAATAAGCTGCCCTCTCTTTACCTTCATCATCCACTTGCGTCAGGACAACTCCTAGGGAGTCCTCAATGACAAAAATGTATAGAATTAGGGGTTTCACAGGGACAGGAGGCTTCAACACCGGGGTATTAGACAAATAAACCTTCAAGTCCTCATAGGCCTTTTGACAGTCTTGATTCCATTCAAATTTGACCCCTAACTTTAGCAGTTCATAGAATGGGTGACACCTCTGAGAATGTTGGGATATAAATCTTTTAATAAATTATAGGCATCCAATCAATCGTCGAAGTTTCGTGATGTTCTTAGGCAGGGGTATGTCCATAACGGCCTTCACTTTATTAGGGTCAATCTGAATCCTTCGTTTCCTAACTATGAAATCTAAAAGCTTCCCTGAAGATACCCCAAACACACATTTCTTAGGATTCATCTTTAACTTATACTCCCTAGCCCTCTGAAGCACCTTAGCCAAGATAGCGGGGTGTTCTCCTTTGGTCCTCAACTTTACCAAAATATCATCCATGTAGGCTTCCATTTAAACATGCATCATATCGTGGAATATAGCCATCATCACCCTTTGATAGGTGGCACCTGCGTTCTTCAATCCAAATGACATTACCACATAGCAATAAGTACCCCAGGGCGTGGTGAAGGGGGTTTTCTCTTGATCTTCCAGAGCTAGATGGATCTGGTTATATCTTGAATAATCATCCATGAATGAAAGAGCTTCATACCCGGCCGTGTTATCCACCAATACGTCTATGTGAGGCAACGAAAAATCATCTTTGGGACATGCCTTATTTAAATCCCTGAAATCAATACAAATTTACACTTTCCCATCCTTCTTGATGATAGAGACTATATTCACCACCTACTAAGGATATAGAACAACTCGAATAAACCTAGCCTTATGCAATTTATCCTCAAGGCCATGTGGGGGTGAAATTTTCTTAACTTTTGTTTCACGGATGTTGCCCCTGGCTTAAGCACCAGTCGATGTTCCACCAAAGAGGGGTCAAGACCAGGCATGTCCTTGTATGACCAGGCAAAAGAATCGCTACACTCCCACAAGACCTTAATCAATTCTTCTTCAATTTCAAGAGGGAGATTAGCAAAAATAATAATGGGACTGGGATCCTCATTAGGTCCAAGATTAACTTCCTTCGTAGGTTCATCCACTGCCGATGATGGCTCATCAAACCACTTCAAACCCTGTGTGTACACGTCAGCAGTGTCATCTACATCGTTGCCCCCAAGATCAACCGATCTTTTTCATCCACAATTTCATAGATACCTAATCCCTCATCGCTCCACACCCTATCTTGCTCCTCATCCTCTTCTAGCACAATCGTCGTTTCCATAAATTCCAGGCATTTGAGGAGAGCATGACATTGCTAAGCCAAATCCTACAAGAACCTATCAAGAATAGATTTCGAATGATGCATCAGCGGGCGTGCCTCAGGCGTGGAGGAGGGGTTAGATGTACTAGAACAAGACCCTACTTCCCTAGACTTGACAGACCCTGCTTCTATCCTAGGAGGGAGAAACTCTAATGGAAGGGAAGCAGGGGCCTCATGCCCCTTGGAGAAGGATGAGCTGACATAGCATAATCCTCAACTGAGATCTCCATTTTGGAATTGGAATTTTTTTTGGAAATCAGATGAGAGTACGTAACATGATGGAAAAGAGGGTGGAGGAGGAAGCGCAAGAGGATAAATGGATGGACAAAAGAGATCGAGGAAGGGATCAGATTAGGAGAAGAATGGAGTAGACAAATCGATGGGCGGGGAATGCCCATAATCATAGACCTTGATGATGAGAAAATCAGTTGGAGTTTTAAATAATAGTGGATTGATCAACACAAGAGGTGAGCAGGGTAAAAAATCCAGCTTTTGTAGAAATGAGAATAAGCGGAAAGGAGATCAAGTGAAAACAACGGGTGAGCTCCCCTCTTCCCGCGCACAGTGAGCTGGCTTTCCTAACGTGTATTCTATGAGCCGTACCTCTAGGTTTCTTAAACAGCCTTCTTCATGGAACATCTTGGCAAAAGCTTCACAGAAATCATCCATATCATCAACAAGCCCCTTAGGCAGCAACAACGGGTCAGAAATTGTGCAAGCAGCATCTTCTTTTTCATTCTGACTTGGCAGGGCCTTCAAGGTACCTGGCTACAATGGGCCCCTTACAAAATGCTGGCGGTAATCCCAAGTCAATCGCATCTAGTCTCCAAGGATTGACAATGGTGACTCTCGATAATCGAGACCCCTTTTGCTCATCTTTTTACCCCTGGGGACCGGCTTGGTCCGCCCCTGCAACTGGGCACCGAGACCTCTACTTGGTTGATAGCCAACTTTCAATATCATGTTCCAGCCCTTGGATTCCCTTATCTTGGGCTTCTCCTTTACAACGACTTGCATAGTGGTGGGCTTGCGTGGTGCATAGGCCCATTGAAAATTAAGGTCATGTATTAAAATGATAGGCTGATTGCTGGGCCATAGTGTCGGCAAGATCTTGTTCGAGATGGGTTCGACAGACTGAACCATTGAGATACTCTTGACCTTTACCACTCGTCCCTAGAATGGAAATTTAAGGCACTGATGGGTGGTAGATGGTACAACATTAAGGTTATCGATCCACGGGTGGCCCAAGATGGCCTTAAATAATGGATCAATATCCAGCACATAAAATTCAATGGGCATTGTCAATGGCCCAAGCTTGGCTTGCATAGTAATCAACCCATGGCATGCCCTCCTTGAATTATCATAGGCTGCTATAGTGGTGGGAGTGGGCCATAGCAAGTCTTCTGAGATATTGTAGGCCCACAAGGTGCTCAACGGACAAAAATTAATAGATGCCCCAGTATCAACCAAAGTCGCATCAATACTGACATTATTCAAAGTGATACAAATGTAAAGTAGCATCTAGCGAGCTTCTAGGAGCTAACTCAGATTCAGCAAATGAAATGGCCATCCCTTTAGACACCGTAGCTAGTGCAGATGGTAGGCTATCAACGGCCATGTCTTCGTTCACCATGAACATAGGGTTTCTCTGTTGTATTCGCAACGGAAGACGTAATTCATATCTAGGACCATACATAGATGGATCCTAGATCACATCTACTCCCCCTTATTCTTAGCATGATTTTACTGGCTAGCTTATGCCAAGGGAGGTGGTAGATCTTACTGAGACTCCACTGCCAAGCCGTCATTAGAACCCAGAAGACATCTTCAATTGTGACATTTCAGCACAAGCAGAGTTTTCAATTTGGAATTTGCTTATAGCTAGATAGCTCAAAAAATGGTTCCTTCTCGCTAGCTAGTCTTCCTCTAACAATGGCATTTGGAAAAGTACTTGGTGTCGCAACAGTCTTTACAATGTTCCTTCCAATTGGTGATGAACGTTGTACCAGGCTCTTCCTAGCATTGCCACCAAGTTGGAATACGGGAACAAACCATAAAGCTTCGCAAAAGAGTTGTGAATAAATGTTAATTTTTGACAAACAAAATGCATTGCTAAAATATGACACAAAAAATAAACGGCATGATATGGAGTAAAAGGGGCTTTTGCATATAAACCACCGTTACTGACAAAATTGTAGATATGTCGTTCTTGGAAACGTATTATCTTTTAGAGGATATAGAAGCACAAAATTAAATCAAGATCTCTTGAAGTTTATTATTTTTTTCAATCAATTATGGTTTACTTTTTGATTTTTTCCAATAAATAGTGATTCATTCATGAAAAAATAAGTTGGAACAGAAAGTGTGGTTAATCACTGCCTTTTCAAAAGATCGTCGAGTCATATTATGCCGGTTCCTGCAGCAATGGGAAACGTCGTTCCCTTTTTTACGAATCCAGCCGATCAACCTGCTGCCGCACTTGGGAGGATGCCAAGGCACACATTTCAAGTATGAATTGGACGTGCACTCATATGAAGAGAGAGAGAGAGAACCACTGTTCCTTCGCCTGATCCTCTAATGCCTTCTGAAATTCTAGGTTGGATTTATACGATGTTGTAATGGGGAGCGGTTCAGATAACCGAAATAGTGACGAACACAAAACAGATGCAACTTTGCACCGGTCAATCAAGAATTCTGAAACAGTCACCATTTCCTCCTGTGAAACACACTTCTAAAGAGTATGCGTCATGACATGGAGGAAGACATGGAATGCTTAGATCATCATCTCTTCGTAAAAACCATACTTCTCATGTTCATAAAAGAGGTCGGTCTTTGCACTGCCCAAATCCATCCGTCTCCCTCCTGCTGGGTGCGTTCCTTGCAGTAGTATGCATCAGATATTCCTACACCCCCACAGATGACACATCTGCCCTGGAAAGATCCACAGTTGCATTCATCACAGACACGCACAAGTGTGCAGGGCCTCACATATGAATCACAGATCACACATCTGTCATCGCACTCCTCACAAAGCCGACCAATAGCGATTCCAGGTTGCCTCCTGCACACAATTAGGTCAAGGATGATGCTTGGCCATGTCGCCTTCGTTAACAAGTCTTCAAGCCTGCATAGAAGATATTTTTATTAGAAATCCAAATGAAGGTGCAGCCACAAACTCTACGAGAACTTCCAGCTGCTTCACACCAATGATCAAGATAAAATCTTTTAGCGCAAGTTATGTGTGATTTTAAGCATGCAACAATGCAAACAGTTGCCGTGCAACTCAGTGGATGGCATGTCTCACGGCAAATACAATGAACACTTGGAACCAACCAACATCTAGGTTGATAGAGCACAAAGAACATTCTCTGTGGACGTGCTTCCAGAAAACGTTTTTTAACTCCCTCTATGACTGCAAATCATGCAGGTTAATCCTGGGATTAAAAGCACTTACTCTCGGTTGTTCAGCACAGGTGATAGGTAACTCTAAAAGGAAAGCCATCCGATCTACTCCACAACTTGATGTGGATCAAACTGGATTTCCAAGCTTCTAATCCTGTTCCAATCAATAAAAATTTAGGTACCCTGTAATCTAGACTAGTTCCAGATACATCCTCGCCATCTCAATATGACTAAGCAAGCCCTCGGAATAATCCCCCAAAAGAAGATAGGCAGCAATACTTCCCAAGGGAGGGGGAAGTCACTCTTCCTGATCTTTATTTTCCAAAGATGGTAAATCAATATGCAAACAGAAAGCAGCCCACGAACAGTAGCAGTTGAGTACATGGGCAATAGTCTTCTTGAACTGAATTATTCTTAGAAACAGAACAGAACCAATAAAAAATTGTTCAGCTTTAGCTCAGTTCAAATTGAAATTTTAGAAACTATTACAATAGGGCATACGTGCAATAAAAGTGGTGTACCTGCACTTTGAAACTAATTTTAAGGGCAGCTGCCATGACAGTTTGCTTGCGAGGGCATGATCAAAGAAGTGGGAGGGGACTGGCCTCCTTATAGACTGCCTTTCCATTCTTTGTGTGTGCCCAAGACCTACAGACCCTTTCTTTGGAGCCCCCACAAAGTCCCATCTAAAATTAATCTTAATAAATAAAATAAAAAAGAAAGAACAGACATGCCGCCACCTCCTTATCCTTTCTATTTTTAAGCCAAAGGAGATGATCTGGGTCGATGTCAAGGACCGGCACTAGCTGCTTGCTTAGGAATTTTCTTTCTGCTCCATCCCAGCAGTCGGTCCTACACAACCGATAGAAGGCCGTCTGAGCGTTCCACCACTTTATGTACTCGGCGCCCACCCGAGGAATGAGGCCCAGAGCTGGCACCCTAAAAGTTGCGATGTCCGCCTGATGGAAGAAGTCCCTCTAGGTCCTAGCATTCTCATTAGTAGGGCCTCCTCGAAGGCTTCACACGGGTAAGCCAAACTGTGCACTATGAACGGGGATATGCTGATCATATCCGAAATTCTGTCCAAAGCGAAAGGGGTAATACAGCTCCAGCCATGCGGTGTCCCCCTTCCTTAAGACCAACACGCTCGGGCGGATCAACAATGCCCAGTCACGGAGCTGTGGTTCCAACAATGGGCAGATGACATTCTGTTGGCTGATCAGATGAACATACTTTTCCACCTGGTCATCTTTGCACTCCCTTTTATGATGGGGACATCACTCTTACCCTTTCACTCCGAGGGGTCCTGCTGCTCGCCAATGTGTTCGCCATGATTTGTGGATGATTGGAATCCCCTCCCAAAACCTGGACTAGTGGAGTTGTGGCTTGGCACCGAAGATAAGGTCCCTGCCTTAGGATATTTTCATTTTCTTTTTTTATCTCATGGGAGCCCCCTCTCTCCCCATGATCGAACCCTTCTTCTTCCCCATGGTGGCACCCCTCTTCTCCTCCTCTCCCATGTGTCTCTCCCTCTCTTCCTCTCTCTCCTTCACTCCGGTGGCCACGGAGGCACGGAGGATCTGGAAGATTGCATGGACAGCATGTGGTGGGCTTGGGAGCACATGAGGTGGCGGAGCTTCATGGATTTTGCAGCTAGAATGGGGTGGAATCGCAAAGATTCGGTGTCCCTAATGTGGTAAAGTGTCAAATGAGGTAGGGGGATGGATCCCTAGCTCATTATGGTGATTTCCCTGTGATTTTGAGCTGATACGGGCGAGATTGAGCGAGTTTTGCTTATTTTGGGGTAATTTCCATGCCAGGATTTGAGCGGCAATTCCCATTAATGTAGGCAGTGATTTTTTATTCCATTGTATGTTTATGATATGTGAGAATGGCGGGATGTGATTCTCCTCCATCCATTCGCATTTTCCTTGTGATTTGAGGCCGAGATTGATGAGGCCAGTTGTGATATATGGAGTGTGATGCATGCATTTAGGGCAATGGATGTAATCACCCATTTTTATGTTCTTTCTTGTGGGTTTTGGAGTCCTTCTGGTCTGTGGAAGGCAAAGGAAGTGGTTTAACATGTTTTCCACTTCGTTTGACATGAACGGGGCGTGGAACAGATAATCCCGCCCTAGTTCACGAAAGTCCAAATCCGTGACGCTAACGCGATCACCTCCTAAACTGCGTTAAGCCTCTAGATTTTGAATGAGGTGTACCCAGAGACCATGTTTAGGCTTGTTTAGGACCTGGAGAGGTGGTTGGAGATGTGGTCGTCTTCCCCACCGCGTCTATGAGGTCACGGCCCCTAAGGAGACTACGACCATCCTTAACCTGGCAGGGCTCCCAACCGTGATCATCTTTAACTTGGCATGCCCCAGACCGCGACTCTGTTGGATGTGGTTTCGCTATGAACTGTGACCATGCTATCGCGAAGTGACCCTAAACCGCATCTGTCCTTGCTGTTCTTGAGAGTTAGTTGGTCTAGAGTGACTAATTAGGGGCCTAGATAGCCCGATATACGTTTGGGATTGGGTTCTCACCCTGGAGCATCTGAATGCTATCAAATTGGGTCGTTTCTACCCTACGTGGGCAATGGTTGCCTGATGTGAGCTCATAGGATGTGGGCCCTTTATGAGTGATCATAGGCGGCCAGTCTGGATAGTTGAATTCGTGTGTGAATCCCACGTGTAAATATGAGTTGTTAGGGATTAGGAATGCGTGAGTTCACATTCTGACTTAAGGTTGTGATCGTGTTTCGGCTTAAGGCCGTGATCTTTGTTAAGATCATGTCATGGCTTAAGGCTGTATTCCCTTAAGTGGCGAAGGCACACCTAATGCCTTATGTGTTGAATGTGGCTATGTGATTCATAGCAAGTTGCCTACGGAGGGTTGTTCCCATGTGGTATTGTGTGGCCATGTGAGAGTCAAGTTTGTGTGACCATGTGTGAGTCACTTCTGTGTGACTGTGTAAGGGTCACTTCTGTGTATGATTGTGGGTCGATGTGGTTATGTAACCCAGTCTTGGGTTTGATATAGTTGTTTAGCCTAGATTGCTAGAACTATGTGAGTTCTGTAGTTCTGATTGATTGTATGACAACTGATTGTCCATATGATTAGTCGTGTGGGCTTTTGTAGGACAGTCTTGTGACGAATGCACCATGTGTTGCCCCTGAGTTGAGCTCTCGTGTTTCTGGTGACCTATGCATTCACTCATGATTTAGACTACCGTTAGTGGTTCTTTGTGTACGACTTGTAGGCTTGTGTTGCCTAGCCGACTGTGCTCGTGCCCGTGTGAGGGGTACGTGTCTTTTCGGTAGGAGTAGGTGTGAGCAGTCTATGTACTGTGGACGGACTGGGCAAGGGCAGCCCTGTGTGTACGGCACTCTCAAAGCAGAGGCGAGGATAGCCTAGAGTGTGCAATGCCTTGGTTAGGACAAGAGTACGTTGGTGATGGGTGCAGTGACATGTACCCCATGTCATGGAGCGGGACACGATCGTACTGTGAGTTGCAGTGGTGCGGATCCTAGCCAGTCTGAAGGAGTGGTATGTGTGTGTGTGTGTCTCTGCCCACTCGAGGTTAGGGTGTGGTTGCGTACGGGATCCCCGCTTGAGGCGTGGGCTGCGTACGAGGGACATGAGAGGCTGAGTGTCGACTGAGGTGACTATGTTGTCGTGGCCTTTGGGTGAGGTTGATGTTACTAATGACGTTGGCAGGCCTCCTGGCCGTGAGGTAGAGCTGACACAGCGGCAAGGTCGTGGCTCCCTCCTCGGTTGAGACCGAGGTTTCTGACTTGAGGTTTTTGACTCGAGGTCAGGGTACTCTTGTGAAAGAGGTTATGCTGGTGACTGTGTAGTACTATCTCGGAGCTTCCATCAGGGTGGATGAATGTGCACGACTGAGTTGTCATGGGTTTTCTTTAGTGTAGCCGTGTTGTTCCAGTGTTCGAGGGTTTGACCTCTGTTTGCCGTGTTCATGGAGTAGCTGTGGAAGTTGTGATTCCACTGTAGGCTGTGTTGTGGTTACCCTCACCATGTTTTCCTGGCCACGTAGATGGTTGTAGCTTCTATTATAGTTAGCTTCTAGTCTTGTTACATTTTATATTCATTGTTGTTATTGTGGCTTCTGTCACTGCATTTGTGTTAAGGTAGGGCTCCGCGGGACCTCTACTGAGCCAATGAGATGAGGCTCACCCCTTTTCTTTTCAGGTCTAGGGCTTTGCCACGTGGACCAATGGGCGAGAGTTGCGCCTATGCTGTTGTAGCTGCCAGTTGCCAGGGCCAGTGTAAGCTCATTCAGTGTACGTACTTCTTTCTGTTAGCTATACTATGTGGACTTTGGACTTGATATTAAAATGTTAAATTCTTGTAAAATTTTTATTTATTTCTATTATTAAATATATTCAAATCATGTGAATTTAATTTATGCATTTATTTCTAATTGTCTTACGCTGGTGCGGGGCTGTATTGCGTAGTCCATTGGTGTACGGGCCGCAATAGTGTGTTCCACGCATGTCCACACCGAGTAGAAGGATCCGGGTAGCGCCCATCCGCTTAGCCACCTCCAGCCCCAGCACCCCGGAATTGCACACTGCCCCTAGCTGGGGGATATGCACCCGCTCAACCCCGTTAACGTCGCTCATGGCGAACTTCGGACAGGTCCGGGCCTTGGCGTCAGGGTAGTTGCGCCACCAAGCCCGGTCACTGGCGGCGATGAAAGCGGCATCCGGGACGAGCTGGTAGGCGAGGGAGACAGCCACTATCGGGATGCCAGCCTCAGACAGCGCGCGGGCCTGCTCGGGGCGTGCGCTGGGGCCAGGAGCCATGACGGCCCATGTGGTCATTGATCCAGCCTGACGCCTTCACTGAGGGCGAGCGTCAAATGCTCCAGCCCGGACTCGTTATCGGCCATAACCCCAAGGATGCCGTAATACTTGCCGCGATGCACAACGCGCATGGTCGCGTCAATGTCGTCACGGTAGCGGATGGCGCAGTAGCCCCGAACCTCGGACTGCTCGGCGTTGGCAGCCACGAACTCCCGGACGGACTGGTAGTTCATATCCGCCCAGACGGTCGCGTAGTCGGCCCACGTATTGATCTGCTCGCCCGTGTTCGGGCCTTGGGTGACCGTGAGGTTCTGGATCACCACCGAATGTCGGAGGTCGCCTGCGGCCAGTGCCATTTAAGCCACCGTTGGGCGTCGGATGCCCGTCAGCAGAGCTGTTGAGGTCTTGTTGAGGATGTAGCCGTGGCCGGCTTCCTGGGGGACTACGTTGTCCTTCCCTTCGCCCTCGCGGTAGCGGTAGACATTGCCAAGCTCCAGCAGGACGGCAGCCTTGACCAGCGTGTTAACCACGGGCTGCTCGTCAGTGTCCAGCTCCGGCACAGGATCGCCGTTGGAGTCATAAACAATATCCCCGTTGGCGTCGCGCTCGGGGTAGTAGAGCCGGCTCTCATCCTTCAGCCACGTAAGCACCGCTTGGCTGATTGCCGGGATGAAGACGGCCAGCCACGAATCATCCGCGCTAGAGTCAATGCGCAGATGGGCCTTAGCCTCGGCGGCGGTGACCAGTTCAAGCATTGGACGACCCCAGCTTGATCGAGTCCGGGCGGGGCATCATGTCCTTGCCGTCCCGGCCGTCGTTACCCTTGGCGGCGAGGATCTGCCACGCATCCTTGTTTTCCCGCATCGGGACTTCGGAGGTCGGGACCAGCGCGATCCAAGCATTGCCCTTATGGGTGTAGACCTCACCGGCCTTGGCAGCGGACTTGCCCTCGCGCCAGTAGCCCTTATAGGTCGGGACCGGGAAGTGAACCGGGAACTCCTTGACCACGCCAGCACGGCCGAACTTGAAGGTAACTGCGCCTTCGCCGTCGTGGATAACGTCCATGTCGTCAAAACCCAGACCATCCGCGCCATCCCTGCCAACGAACTGGCCCAAGTCCTTGGTCGTGCCATCTGACATGACAGCCACCAAACGGCCACCGTCAGCACGGAACAAGTCTTTCACGTCTAGGCCGTCTCGTCCGTCCTTTCCGTCTAGACCCTTCTCCCCGGGCTCACCCTTCTCTCCCTTCTCAGGCGGGTTCTCTGTCATGTATTCGGCCACCTGAAGGTCAATCAGGCTCTTGATACCCTCACCGGCCAGCAGGATCCGCGCAGACTCGGCTGCCACTTCCTCAGCCGTAGGCGCTGAACGTCCTTCCAACTCGGCAATCCGCGCCTGTAGCGGCTCGACCGCCTTGGCGATCAGCTTCTGGACACCGCCTAGAACCGCTGCGGCGATCTCGTCAGGATTCATGCAGCGGCCCTCTCGAATGCCTTGTTAATCGCCGTGATGATAGCGCGTTCCTGCTCGTCTTCCGTAGGCTCTTCCACGACTTCGACAACTTCGGGCTCAGGCTCTTTGATGGGCTCGATCTTATTGAGCCGGACCTGATCCAGCGGGAAGTCCTGCTGCTGCATATACACCGTGTCACCGCCTACCAGCGGCGGCAGGTTGAACTCCAGGCGTGCCTCATTCGGGGTGGCAATACCGTCATTGGTCAGCTTGCCCCAGACTTCAGCGCGCTTCTGGCTATCCATCCGCAGCAGAGGGGCCAAGTCCAGCTCCACCCCAAGCGGCATGGAGATTGCCAGACCCTCATCCAGCAGGATCTCCATATTCTCGATGCGGGCTTGAAGCGCTAGCGAGTAGTAGGTGTTCATTACGTCATCCACCTTCAGGCCAGCCGGGATTTCACCGACGCCAACCACATAAGGCGGAATATGGAACGCCTGACAGATTTGCCTGTCGCTGTACTGCATCTGCTCGACCAGCTGGGAGTCCGCGCTGGTCTGACCGGCCAAGCTGGTGAACTTCAGGTCCGCGCCAATCACCGCGACCTTGCCGGCGTTTACCCCGGTATAGGCCGTCTGCCAGAAGGTCTGGATGGCTGCTGCATCTTCTTGTGAAATGCCCGCTGGGGTCGTCAGGATGCCGCCTGGACGAGCGTTGTTCCCAAAGAACTGGGCCGCCGACTTCAGGATCCGCAGGTTCTTGACCGCAGGCCAGTAAGCCGCACACAGCGGGGGAATGCCGATCAGCGGATGGTGAAACGTGGCCGCCCGGTCATGGATGATCTCGGAGGCAGGGACGACTAACCCATCCCGAGGATAGCCGTCAGGCAGCGTGTTGAGCGGGTCGCCGTATAGCTGGTAATAGACTTCCCCGCGCTCCGACACCAGCGGCATGACGCGGTTAGGGTCCAACGGGTAAAGCTCGATCACCACCCCGCGCGCATCCCGGCGCTTCAGGATGTAGGCGTTGCCCTGAATGTCCAGAGACATGGACCACGCTTCACGGAACTGGTTAGCCGTCTGGTATCCGTTGGGCTTGCGCAGGACCGGCGAGTAGGCGGGGTTCTGGACAGTCTTCCAGACGCCATTGTCCTGCTCCTGCTTCAGCAGGAACGGCAGCTTGCCGATATCCTCGGCACGGCGAGTGATGCAGGCGTAGACGGTCGGATAGCAGAGGATATCGGAGTTGCACTCCAGCTCAGCGTTCTGCTGCCCCTTCGGCAGGAAGGTAGTCAGGAAACGACTTAATTATGGTATTTTACCGATCTTTGAACGACCTGCTCAAAAAGTAAGGTCATTATTCCCCCGATCACGATTTTAGATTTTATCTAGGAGTGCTTGGCGGCGTGTTCTGCTTCTATTGCAATGATCCTATGCTTGCACGATGGGTGAAGATCACCGCCGAAAGAGTTGGCTTGCTCTGCTTCCGAGGCTCCGCGCGAAATTCGGGCAGTGGGCAGGCCGGAGGCTGCCCTTCCGATTACATGCCGCCTAATTCGGCGATGTAACCTACGGGCGTTTTGCCGAGGGTCTTGAGGAACTCGAAGCCCTTGGGGGAAATCTGGAAGAGCTGGCCGTTGCAGCCGGCGTCGCGGATGTAGCCGTTGTGGAGGAGTTCGTTGAAGGCGCTTTCCCACTTGGCGAGGGACTCGGCGTCGGTTTGCTCGACGAGCTGCTTGCCGTTGGCCTGGATGCGGAGCTTGCCGCCCATGACGCTGCGGCCGATGTAGGCCTCGAAGTCGTCGCAGGCCTCGACCAGGATGCGCTGGGCCCAGGGATCGAGCGGGCCGGTGCGGCGCGGGTCGAGCGGCTTGGCCTTGGGCTCGGCGGCTTTCCCGGCCTTGGGCTGGAAATGTTCGTGGAGCTTGAGGACGGACTCGAGCTGGCGCGCGAACTTGGCGCGAAATTCTTTTTCGTCGCCGTAAGTGTCGACGGTGGCGGTCATGTGCCGCTTCTGAAATTCTTCCAGAGCGGCGCGGGCGAGCGCGTCGTTGCCGCTGAAGTCGGCGCGGGCGTCGGAAAAGTAAATGAGCGCGGGGCGTCCGTGGCGGAGCTGGCTTTCGATTTCCTCCTCGGCGGCGGCGGCTTCCTGTTCGGTGGGGATGCTGGAGCCGCAGAAGAACTCGAGCAACAGGTCGTGCTCAGCGTCGCCGGCGAGGTCTTCGCCGATTGGGAGAAGGATGCGCTTTTCGGCGAGCGCGTTGTGGGCGTTCCACTGCGCGATGACATCGCGCGCGACAATGAGCTCCATCGCCGCGTCACCGGGACAGGCGATTTTCACGCTATAAAGTGTGACCGTGCTAGGCATAGCCGGGTCCGCGCACGCAAGAGCCGGTGTATCTATAGCAGCCTTTTCGGCGAATGCCATCAAAAGATGTGATTGCTGAGGTTGCAGCCATGGGAGCCGATTTTGCACAGAGGACTGCGGAGGGGAGGCAGAGAGGTTCACAGGGAGGACACGGAGGGATTTTGACGGAATTGGGGGAAGGAATGAAAACGATCCTCAAACCCAATTCCGTTAAAGCGAAGACGTCGGGCAACCGGACAGTTAGCGCGCAAAATGGACGCATGGCGTCGCGTTTTAGTGCACGAGGTTGCAGCGGCGGAATGCGTTTCGCTTCGTTCACGGAGGCGTTACGCTATTGTGTCCCGTTCGGCAGGAAACTTGCATGCGTGCAACGCGATGCTTGCGTGTCCCGCGTGGCTCTGCCTAAAATTCAACCCGTTCGGCGCGCGAAAGAGAAGTAACTTTTTACTTTAAAAGCGTATAAACTCTGCCATTCTCCCTCTCATGATCCATCGCTCTATCAGGATTTCATCTCTTGTTGTTCTCACCCTTGCGCTTGCCGCTGCTCCCTCCTTCGCGCAGACGGCTGCCCCGGCGACACCGCCACAGTCGGCCTCGGCGGCGACTCCGGCTCCCGCGCCCGCGGTGACTGAGCCCGCAACTCCGACGGAATCCAGCCCGCGTCCGGCGACCTACACGCTGCAGCAGGGCGACACGCTCGAGAGCGTGGGCAAGCAGTGGGGCCTGACCGGCCGCCAGTTGCAGAAGTACAATAAGCTGACAAACAAGCAGGTGAAGCGTTTGCAGATCGGCACCGTCATCAAGATTCCGCCGGCGCCTTCGACCTCCAAGTAATTTGCCGGGTTTCCACCTTCGACATCTGACGACATCGAGGCCGCGCATTGCATCCATGAAAAATCGGTACTTAACCGTTTCGATTGGCTCCATGGTGGCGCTTGCACTTGCGCTTCGTCCCCTTCCCGCACAGACGCCTGAGACGACATCGGCGAGCGTGGTGATGTCGACGCCTTCGCCTGGCGTAACGGTGAGCACGACGAAGACTGCGCCGCCGCACACGATGGCCTATACGGTGGTGAAGGGCGATTCGCTGACGAAGCTGGCGGCGAAGTACAACACGACGCGCAAGAAGCTCGAGGAGATTAATAGTCTCACCAACTTCAAGCTGACGCCGGGACAAGTGATTTATGTGCCGGCCTCGGCGAAGAAGCTGGCGGCGCTTGCGGCGGCGAAGCATCACGTCAGGCCGATCGCGCAGGATTTCGACATCCCGGCCTCGAACTTTGCCGGTTGCCCAGTAGCGCCCTCGAACGGCAGCGATGACGAGACGGATTTGGTCGCGACCTACGGCAAGGCGCCACCTATTGCAAATCTGGTTTCACCCTCCGAGATGGCGGCGGACCAGGCGAAGCAAAAACGGGTCGCGGACGCGGAGCTTGCGCAGGAACGCCTGACGCCGATGATCGCTCCGCCGCACTTGAGCCTCCCCCCGGCTGAGCCCACAACCGTGAAGTCCAAGGCGATGCTGGTGAACATGCCTCCGGCTCCCTCACTAAGGTTGCGCAAGCAACGGATGAAGATTGCTGCGGCGGCAGCGGCGACATCAGCCACGGCAGTCGCAACGACGGCTTCGCACGGGACGATCTCGCCGGCGCCTTCGGGCTGGGCGAATCAATCGAGCCATCCGCACGTGCAGCAGCCGTCGGCCTTCTCGCGCTTCTTTAACTCGATGGGCGGCTCGCACTCCGGCAACGCGAGCATGGAATCTCCGGCGAACGATCCGTCGAACGAGTGGGGCTACAAGTTCACGCAGGCCGCACGCTCGCTGGGTGATCGCGGGATTGATTACAACGACGACTGGCGTCCGCCGGGTGAACGCTCGGCGTGGGTGATGGATTGCTCGAACACCTCGCGCTGGCTGTACCGGTCGGTGGCCGGGATCAATCTGCCGCGCACGGCGTCCGACCAATATTATTACCTGCACCAACAGGGCAAGGCGTGGGATGTGCCGCAGGATGGATACGGTCTGCCCGACGTGGCCTACCTGCAGCGCAACCTGAAGCCGGGCGATCTGCTTTTCTGGGAGAACACGTACCGCCCCGAGCGCCAGCCGCCGATCACTCACGTGATGGTGTTCCTTGGCACGAACGAACGCGGGCAATGGATCATGGCCGGCTCGCAGAGCAGCGGCGGTGAGCACGGTCGCCGCGACGGCGGACCGGACGTGTATGTCTTCCGGCCCTCGCAGCCGTGCGGCGGCTACACGTCGTGGTTCGTGCACCACAAGGGCCGGTTCTGCGCCTTCGGACGTCCGCTCGAGGCGGATCCTTCGAAGCTTGCGGTAAACGATTGAGTGTCCCGGCCCGAATGGGACGGATGGGACTTCTGCGAACGCAAAATGAAAAGTCCCTCCCCGATTTTCGTGGCCGGGTGCGGGCATAGCGGGACGTCGCTTCTGGTGCGGGTGCTGGGTGCGCATTCGCGGTTGTGCGCGATCCCCTTCGAGAGCCAGTTCGCGTTGAAATGGCCGGAGCCGTGCGAGGAATCGCGAGGTTTTCTCGCACGGTGCGAAAAGCTCACGCGCGGCGTGGGCAAGGCGCGCTGGGTGGAGAAGACGCCGCGTCATATTTATCGCGTGGGAGAAATCCTGCGCTACTTCCCGGAGGGAAAGATCGTGCTGATGCTGCGCGACGGGCGCGACGTGGCGTGCTCGATCCGCGACCGCTATGGGAGCCTGGAAGCGGGCGCCTCGCGATGGATGGAGGACAACCGCGCGGGGCAGGCGTTCTGGAATCATCCGGGCGTGCGCGTGGTGCGGTATGAATCGCTGGTGGAGGATTTCGAGCGGACGCTGCGGGACGTTTTCGACTTCATCGTCGAGCCGTTTGAGGAAGCGGTGATGCGCTATCATGAGTCGCCGCTGTTTTATTTTTCATCGCACCTGGAAAAACCGGGGAGAATTTTCGGCGAGAATCATGAACAGTACCGTAACTGGCAGATGAACCAGCCACTTTTTGACGGGCGCGGAAAGTGGCGCGGGCTTTCCGAGACGGAGAAGCAGGTGATCAAGGACCGCGCGGGCGCGATGCTGGTGGAGTACGGTTACGCGACGGATTTGAACTGGTGATTTCCCCATGAACTCCCCGACCCCGGCACCATCGCGCGAGCAGGCGTTTTCGCGGCTGTTTCATGAGGTCGCGGAACAATGCTGGCCAGGCATTCCGCGCGGGGCGGATTTGCTCAATGCGAGGGCACGGACGCTTCTGGCGGAGATCGGATTTTCCGAGGAGGATTTCTTCGCGTTCATCGACGACTACAGCGGACTTCAGGGTGACGCGATCACGTGGTGGCGCAAGGCGGCGGAGCAGGGCTCGGTGCGGGCGCAGGCGCGGCTTGGCTTTTTCTACGCGAACGGAATCGGCGTGGCGCTCGATGAAACGGAGGCGGCGCGCTGGTATGAGATGGCGGCGCAGGCGGGCGTGGCGAGCGCGCAGAGCGGGCTCGGCTATTTGTACGCGAGCGGCAGCGGCGTGGCGCAGGATTACGCGAAGGCGGCGCATTGGTATCGCCTGGCTGCGGCGCAGAATGATCGCTCCGCGCAAAGCGGGCTCGGTTATCTGTACGGCGCCGGATTAGGCGTGATGCGCGATGAGGCGGAGTCGGCGCGTTGGCACAAGCTGGCAGGCGAGCAGGGCTCGGACTACTCGCAGTTGCAGTATGGCCTGATGTGCCTGCGCGGAGCGGGAGTGGCTCGCAGCCAGCCAGCGGCGATCGTGTGGCTGCGTATGGCAGCGGAGCAGGGCAATGAGTTGGCGCGGGAAGAATTGCGCAAACTGGGTGTGAAGTAGCAGAGAGGTTAAGGGCCGCGAGGTGCCTCAGCCCGCCAGCTTTTCGCTAGCTCCGCTTTCGACGCCATCCCGTGACCGCATGCCACGCGTGAGCAGAACCAGGGGAAGCAGGCTGGCGCCGATCACCAGACGGGCTACGTAGAGAAAGCCGTCGAACAACATCACAGCCACACGGGTCGGGAGAGGCTTGGGCGCGAGTTCCGGCAGGAGATCGATCAGCACCTGCGCGCCCTGCTTCATGGCATGCCGCGCGCGTTGCGCATCCAGCGGCCCCAGATGATAAATGCCGGCCTGCAAATGCTCGAGCGCCCGCTCGCTCAGATGCACCAGCCGGACGATCAGCGTCTCCGCATGCTCGACATCTTCCCGCTCCATTTCCGGGTCCGAATCATCGCGTTGGGCCGGACGCAAGCGCGCATCGAAATGGGCAGCTTGTTCCAGTGCGACGTTGCAGTGCAGGAGCAGCATCAACATGGGATCGCGCAGCGGGAACCGGCTCCCCTTCGAGCAATGGCGCAGTTCGTCGGCCAGATTCGCCAGCGACGAGGCAAGCCGCCGCAGGGTCTGCTCAGCACGAGCGAGCCGTAGCCGCACATTTTTCCTTTCGCTCTCGCGATGGAACAGGCCCAGATGTGCCACCAACTTCAACGGCAATCCGCCCTCACCGGGATTCTGCCCCGCCCAGTAGAAAAGATACTTGAGCAACTCCCGCATTTGGCGCCGCTGGTCACCGCTGGTTTCCATGTACGCATCCGAGGCTTTCCAGAGCGAGTAGAGTACGCCCCAATCGTTGACCACCAGCCGCAGGAGCCGGTATTTCCCTGCGTTGCACAAATCCAAAAGTAAAGTGACCGGTTCGCTGCTTCGAATACTTGTGTAGTCAAGGCCTCTTGCCGACAAGGCATTCTTCAGGGTCTCCAAATTGGCCAGTTCCTCGTCGTTAAACTTCACGCCTGCAAGCGATCGCGGGCCACTCGGTGAGAGGGGCCAGAAGGGAAAAGCTGGCGGCGCCTGCATGTCTAGACCGTGCGAAGATTTGCCCGTTGTGTCAACGAGAATCCTTTGATCTTGTTTACTATGTAGTATGTTACATTTCTGTCGTCAGGCGAGCCTCTTACGCAAGTTACTACACACCTCGATTCCTGTCATCGATGGTTATCCCAAAAATAGTCAAGGATCGCGGGAGTCGCGTCCTTACTCTCGCTTCACTTCGCGACGAAATACCGGCGGACAAAGAGCAGGTAGCCGAAGACCGGCACCATCGTGAGAATCATGATCCAGACAAACGCGTGCCCGCTAAAAAATCCGAGCTTCTGCATCCGGTCAAGCTGGGCCTGCGGGTAATGCATCAGCTGATACAGCTCAAGCATATTGTGCAGGGAGAAGGTGATGATCCCGGAGATGCTGGCGAGAAGCATAAAAATCACGATGGTCCACCAGCCGCGAAGGTCGACACGATATGTAAGCCATCCAACCACGGCCATGATGGCGGCAAACAGGAGGCAAACCACCCCAGCCGGAAGCCCCGTGAGCAGCATGCCAAAGAGCGGCATGACCAACATACCGGTCAAGGGCATGACCAACATTTATCGGTACCCTGAGCTCTGGGTCGTTACAGTTGGTATCAGAGCTGTGTTGAGGACTTGTATAAGGAATTGAAATTACATAGCGTTAGTCCAGAACAAGTCCACTTGAGTGGTCTACTGCTGGTTTAGGGCATTTTTCATGATTGTGGATGTGATTTTCATCAATATGTGCTTATTTTAGGCTTCGATGGCGCGTCACCGGAAGGCGCGTGTTTCCAGGGAAGGAAACGGTGCTCCTCCTTCGGTGGTTGTCATGATGGTTTATGCGCCTGCGCCGAGTCAAGGTTTAGCAGTTCCCGCCCTTGTGGTGGAAGGCTTGCCGGTTGTTCAGCATGGAACGCAGAGTGAAGCCATGCTGCCTCATTTGCCGTCTGGAGTAGGGCAGGTGATATCTCAAGTGCGTGCCCAGGTTGAGTCCACCCAGCCAGGTGTGCAGCATCACCTTATCCCTCAACCGATTGGGCAGTTGCAGCAGGTTTATCTGCCGAGCATCCCCAGAGCTCCTTCCGTTGTTCCCACTGCCGATGGTGCTTCTTCTTCCAAGTCCAAAGGCAGGAAGTTTCAGAGATTCAAGAATAAGAGGCGTGAGAATCAGCAAGGCAGGTAGCCGCATCCAACTAGAACCCCCTCTCTTGCGCCAGTTGATCGTGGTACACCTTCGTCCATGAACACTAGGAGCAAGTCAAGAGAGCGTGAGAAACAGCGTGCCCAACAATCTTTTGCCGGTGTTGTTCCATCGTCAGTCCCGTCTTCCCAACAGCATCAGGGATCTACTATCCGTCAGGCGAGATGGTGTGCGAGGTGTGGTGGTAGCCACCCTGGCAGGCCATGTTCTTTGCCGATGGTTTGTTTCCGCTGTGATCAACCAGGTCATGTTGTTCGAAACTGCCCGTACAGATCGATACCGGCGCAGTTCTTTTCGTCGGCCCAGCCACAGCAGCCTCAGTTTCAACCCGTGCCGCCACAACCTCAGCAGGACTCACTAGCGCCTCAGCTTTCTCGTGCTGAGCAGTGACATCCTATCTTTTGTAAGGTGTGTTTTCTATTTTTCAGTTAGTTAATTTATGTCTTAATTATTCCTGTTGCTCGAATATTATGTGATTCAGTTGTTTGTTGATTGTTTAGTGTGGTAATGCTGGTTGTGTGATTGTGGTTTTCTTCTTTCCTATCCTTGTCATTTCTCCCTCGTTTCTCTTTTCCCTCTATTTTTCTCGACGCGGGGCGCGCGATCGTGCCGAGTTGACTGGGGTAGAGACGCGATGGAATGGGATAGAACGTGATGAAATGATGGATGAGGTGGATGTTAGCAGGATTCATGGGTGGATCCTAGGCTAACGTGGCTTGATTCTTTTATCGTCTGTGGCTTTCGTGGAAGTCTGTTTCTTTGTGTGGGTTCAGTGGCGTGTCACCTGCAGTGTTGACAGCCCTGCGTAGTAATCCGCATTGTGCTCCATGTTCTTAGGTGAAGTAGTTGGTCCTACTCTTTCCTTGTCATATCAGATTGTTCGGATTTGTAAATTATTTAGTGTTGTTGCTCGACAGTCGACTTTTGTGCTGTTCATGCTGTGTAAGAATCCCTTAGTGTTATTCCTATTGGCATTTCCCTTCTTTTGGTCAGGATTTACTGGTATTCAATTCTTCTATCAATTGCTCAGGTTGCTGTTGACCATTCGAGTTGTGGTGATGGCCGAATAGATTGTTATGATACTTTGGTCGCCCCAGCTTAAATCTGGTCAGCCCCTGATGTGTTTCACTTCTGTCGAAGTCGAAGTGTTCGATTGGACCAATTTGACTGAGCAGCTGTCCGAGCGAACTAGGCTCTTCCCTTCTTGGTGAGCTTCTGTTGCTAAGCTCGGTGCTTCCTTTGTCGTTTGGTGGATCTCCTTATGAGGATTGGCCTCGGAATTACCATTTCAGTATCGCCTTGTCCTGAGTCTACTCAAGTGTGGACAACTTAATTTGAGCCTGATCATCTCCTTGTTGTATGGTTGCATGACTTTTGACCTAATTCTTGGGTCAAGAGCTGTTGCATACCGTGTTTTCATCGTGCCGTGTTCAACGGTCGATGTGATGTGAGGCTCATTTGTCATTTACAGGACATAAAGGTAGGCTGAGATTAGTACTTTTCCTTGGGCTTTGTGCTGAAGCTGGTGCTCCTCTTTGTTGCACTTAGGCTTTTTCTGTTCGGTTACTCGCTGGATTAGTACTCGAGGCATGTTACATTGTGATTTTCTAGGATTGCGATGATGCCTAGTGTATACTGAGACGCAAAGGCCAAGGATCTTTCTGATACCTTTGTGCATTGTTGAGTGCACAGCAGAAGCGTGTGGGCTAATGACCCATGAGCTGAGGATTCTTTTCTTAAAATTCTGGCTGGTCGAGAGAATTGCCTCTTCTTGATGTGACTCCATCTTAGCTGTATGTGCCTAGATGTTGTCGTGACCATACCGTTGTCGGTCATCATTCTGGTTTAATGTTGACATTTGCAAGTGTTAGGGAAATCGTCGGCTTCCCTGCTAATACAGTACCCTCTACTCTGCATTCACTCTCGTGGGTATTATGCTCTCGAGGCATGTTCGTAGTCCTTGAGATGCGTTCCCTAAGATGGTGGCGTCTCTTGTCGTTTTGCGATCGATTTCAATTATTGTGGGTCTTTCCTTGGCGAACGGCCTGATGCATGACTCGCTCCCTGTAGTCATGTGTTCAGCTGCCGCGTGCCTTGATACGACCCTACTTGCAGTGTGCTCCGTAGTTCTATATGCTGTACGGAGCTAGAATCCTGCAGGTGCTGTTGTCGCTAGTGGTTATTTCTGTAAGTGCTATTTTTGGACGATCCTGCACTTATGTGTTGGACCATTGCCTCGTCAGCAGCCTGCTATGCTCCTTTTTCTGGTGGAGTAGCTCGCGACTCGATCAGATGTGATGTCTGAGTGAGGGCTAACTTAATGTTGTGTGTGGTCCAATGCCGTTGTTTTTGCTGTCATTCTTCCATGTAATTGTCATTGGCGTCCTGTGTGCCTGGTGTTCCCTGTCTCCTTTGGCACTAGAGCCGATGATGTCGTCAGGCTGTCAGCTGAGAGGACTATGTTTCCTTGTGTAAGCTGATGGTGGGACACAAGCGTCAACGCTGCCCCTTAGACGCTTGTTCTGCAACAGCCCAAGTGCTAAGGCGTAGACGCTGTCTATGCTGAAATGTCGACGCTGGCTCCACAAGCTGCATTCAAACTTAAACAAGACTTGCAAGAAGCAATTTACGAAGCATCATTCAACCAATATTAATCATGGTGGTCATCATCAAAACCAGAGGGATAACACTCGTCCTGGTCGGACGAAGTATGGGTTTATTCGGCTTTCCTACCTTCGACTCGCATGTAGGCGTGAATGCCGCGGATGCCATGGGAGACTTGTCGCCATTTTTTGACGTCCACACGCATGTGCCAATCCCCGACATGGGTGAGGCTGCAATGGCCACAGAGGAGCCACATACGAGCTCGCGCGTGAAGCCAGTGGTAATCTCCGTTGAAGTAGTCAGTCGGCAAGAGTTAGAGCAGAAGAGGGCAGAGGCTGAGAAGTTTGTGGCCACACTCGCGGCCGCTCAGGCCGAGCCGAGCTAGCCTATAGGTTAGATTCTCCGGCCAGTAGTGCCACTTAACACCTTTTCGCCCTATGGAATAAGGCCTTTATATGGGCTTCTTCTTTCAGCCTTCGCAGGGGAGCCAACACCTATTCCCACTCCAGACACGGGCAAGGCTATCGTACCTTGGGTCATACCGCCTGTCGAGAAGACCATCCCCAGACCACTTCCAACCACGGGGACCGAACAGGGTAGTTATTTCCACCGACATGGCTAACATTTCCACTCTTCAGGAGCCCACAGACTTTCATCTAATCCAGATGCTTCTTCATTTGGCAGCACCCCTCGCACCTCTGCCCGAGTTGGTGCCGGCCTAAAAAATCCTCCAGGTAACGAAATCATACTCGAGGTAGAAGCTGAAGTCTGGGAGGTCACCGTCCCCAAGCCCGCGTGGAAAGGCGGCTGTCAACTTCAATACGGAAGCTCCCTCGCCAGCAAGGGAGGAACCTACCCCTGCCAAGTCTTCATCGGGCAAGAAGGTAGACTATGACTACTCTTCCGACGACGTGGCTTCAGGCGAGGATTTTATAAGTGTGAGATTGTTCATGTAGGGCTCCCTTCATGGCTAGCCTTTGATCTTATCTTCCTTTATTTGGTTAACTTCCAGGAGCAAATCCAGTCGGGGGGCGTGGAGGTAGCTACGTCGGGCTCATTGGCTGACCAACCAGTGGGGATTGATGTGGGCTTGAGCAAGCTAGCATCTTTGTTTGGGGTGCTACGGCAAGAGGTGGCCGCGGAGACCTCTGATACTCCTGTTCTGGGGAGCGAGCCCTTGGAGGAGGGAGAAATTGCACTGGGGAGTAACATAGTCCCAGTGGTTGAGGTAAGCATGGGGGACTCTCAGCCTCCTCCCTGCATCTTTGAGTTTCAATGATCTACTCCAAGTAGTGGATAGCTAACCCTGCCCTATATGGTTAGGCGACACCGACACCATGGATGGCGCCTGCCGGTCAGGCCCGCAAAGTCATGGCTAAGCGGAGACCGTCCTTCTAGCAGTAGGCGAGGGAGAGATTGGCAGTTTCCCGGGGGCTAGACGTAGAGTCCCTCGCCTCATCTATTCTGTCAGGGACCGAGCTACGACTTGTAGTCTCACTCCCGCCTCTTCCAAAGATTCAGGCTCCGATGATGGACCCGCTTTTGAAGGAGATCTTTGAGGGGCTCCTTACACACCTGGAGGAGTCCCAAGCGCAGAAGGGTGGTCCACCAGTGGTAGCTTCAGGGCTGGCCTTGTTCGAGGCTCCTCCTCTGGTCGCAGCTGCAACACCTGTGGTCCCGTCCCATGAAGTGGCGACAAAAGTAGACCAGGCAGAGAAAGAGGCGGTGAGACAACCCCGGGTGACAGTGACGCCAAGCAATTCGGTGGGAATCTCACCCATTCCCCTAGCAGTGGTGAGCCAGGAACTGTCCACCGAGCTGCAACAGACAGGCAGTTTGGCTCTCATTCTCCCGTCTTCTTCGGTGACAGTGGATGCCGACTTATGGGCGACAGTGAACCACACTGTGGAGTTCAATCCCCTAGCTGTGCCCTTGGTCAGCCACACTACGTCAGAGGCAACAGTTCGGCAGATGCTGGCGACACTACGGATGATGATCCTCGGCGATCCCTCCCTTTCATATCAGGTGGTGCACGGGATAGCGACACAGTTGACCGAGGCGCTGCAGGTGTTGGGTTGCCCACTAGGGGAGTGGTCACGACGAGTCCTACAATTGTTTAAATACATCAAGTGTCGCGAGTTCCTCGAGACCGAGGCTCCCAATGAGTGTGTGACCATTAACGCTTAAATAGCGGAATATTTGCAAGTCTTGGAAGCGCAACGCGGCAGTGAAGAGCAGTACGCGAAGGCCCTAGAAGAAAGCCATCATGAGGTCCACTCCTTTAGGGATGAAATTGAAGAGCCGGAGGTCCGTCTTCCCACAGCCAGGTCCAGTCTTGTCAGAGCCGAAGCTGCTGTGGAGAGGGGGAGTGAGGTGCTTGTCGTTGCCCAGGCAAAGACGGCTTCCATGGAGAGCGAGTTGACCCGCCTCGAGGAGCAGATGGGCCAGCTCTGCGACATGGCTGACTTCCATTGTGTTGGGATCCTGCCTCTCCGGGACGTCTTCCGAGGCATCGACTGATCGCCGCACCCCGTCATCCTTCTTTGTATTCTGCTTCCCTCTCTTTTGCTTCTCTCTTTTTGACATGTGACTAGGGATATGCCCTGAAGTACGTGTATCCCCTTTTAATTAAAAGGAATAGAACAACCTTATTGTGTATATATCTTATGTGTAGTCCCGGCAGTCCTTCTTTCCCTCTTTTTTATTTCTCTTTTTTTTTGCGCCTCGCTTGAAATGCACCGACGGGGTGTAAGTGATGTGGGACAACTAGGTGGCCTAGGACTCTACAAGAATATGTTTCCAAGCGGACAAATGAGACTAGTGAACACGCGACTAAAGTGACTAGCGAGACTCAACACCACGGTTCCCCGGTGGAGATTATGCTAACGAACAAGCAACTACGCGCTCACGGGCGTCCCTAAGAGGGAGGCGCGCCGATCCGCACGGTTGTGAAACCGGTTGGATCTAGGGTGGTCAACTCCACACGGGGCTAGCCTATAGAGGCGTTGAAGCCACAGTGCTGGGACTGGAGGCTAGTACTGAAACTGGGTGGCTGGCCCGTGAAGGCATTGAAGCCACATTACTTGAACTGGCAATCGGTACTGGAGCTGGGTGGCTGGCCTGGGAAGGCATTGATGCCACGGGGCTGGAACTGAGGACTGGACTTGGAGCTAGGTGGCCGACCTATGGGGACGTTGAAGCCACATCACTGGGACTGAGAATTGATACCGGAGCTGGGTGGCTGGCCTGGAAAGGCGTTGAAGCCACAGGGCTGGAACTGAGGACTAGAAATGGAGCTGGGTGGCCGTCCTGTGGAGGCGTTGAGGCCTCGAGACTAGGACTGGCAATTGATATTGGAGCTGGGTGGCTAGCCTGGAAAGGCGTTGAAGGCACAGGGCTAGAACTGAGGACTGGAGCTGGGTGGCCG
Organism: Amorphophallus titanum; assembly: GCA_024336825.1. Lineage (NCBI taxonomy): Eukaryota > Viridiplantae > Streptophyta > Magnoliopsida > Alismatales > Araceae > Amorphophallus > Amorphophallus titanum. Next base: position 4,397,662 of record JANBPO010009260.1, read on the forward strand.
GCCTGTGAAGGCTTTGAGGCCACGAGGCTGGGACTGACAATTGATACTGGAGTGGGGTTGATGGGGACATCTCCTACCACTCCTCTTTTTTCGAGTGTCTCGTTGCTCATCGGCTATGCTCCATAATGTTCTCCACATTTTTCTGATCAGGGCATGTAATTTTCATATTTTCTTGAGTCATAATTATGTAATTTTTCCTTTTATTCGAGTCCAGTACCTAAGTATAAAAGTCATTTACCTAAGTCCTGAGTCATAGCATTAATTAAGTAGGCAAATGGGCCTAATTCAATAGACTAGGCTCATGGGCGTCCCCCTTCCCCTTGGTCTTTTGTTATTAGTCCAAAAGTAAGGGACTTATGTTAAATTGTGGGATTCCTATAAATAGGACCCCATTCTCTCATTTGAGAACTAATGAAAAATTGAATGAGAATTTAAATTTTGAGTTTCCACAAAATTGTGTAACTTTCCTCTCTCTCTCTATTGGGGTGGATTTCCCTTCTCTCTCTTCTCTCTCTCTAAAAGGGGCGACCCTTTCTCTCTCTCCTCTCTCCCTCTCTCTCTTGGGCACACTTGCCCTTTCACCTCCCCCCTGCCACCTCATCACCACCTCCTCCACTCTCCACTTGCCACCTCACCACCTCTTCATATCCCTAGGCCTCCATAACTCCTCCTTTCAATTCTCCCCCCTCTTCCAAGGTGACTCTTGACCTTCCCAACACACCTCTCCCTTTTCCCCATGCCTCCTCTCCCTCTCCCAAGGTAGAACACACTTCCCTAAGCACCCTTTCCCCTCCCCTATGCCAGCATTAACCGCACTCATTAAGCCAAATTCAAATCCCCCTCTCCCTCCTAGCCAATCTGCCCCTACCCTCTCCCCCTCTCTACCCTGGCTGCACCCTCCCTCTCCCTCACCCTAGCTACGGTTCCAGCAGCCTCCACACCTCCCTCCTTCACCCCAGAGCCTTCTAGCCACGTCCCCCACAAGTTCCAGCCCCCATTTCTCCCTTCCTTGGTCATCCATCATCACCACCCCTCCCTCATTACTAGCCTGCCAGAGCCAGTTCGTAGGCAGCAAGTAAGGTCTTGGAAGTAGTGTCCTCTACAGTCCTTCCCCAAGTTTTCTTGTGGCAAGTCATGTACCTCTGGAAAGGTCATCCAAAGAGCTTTCCAAGAAAGGTGGTTTCGCCTCCGTTCGAGCTCCGAGCTGCCTGGGAGAGTCATTCTTCTCCGACTGCGCAAGATTGGTCTGGCCAGCAACCTGAAGTGACTTCCAGGAGTTCTCGCAGCCACATCCCTTGGCTTCTAGAGAAGCCACTTGGCCGAGAGCTTCTACCACAAATCATCTTCCACCACCAAAAAGTGGCATCCCGTTTGACATCTGGAATAGTTTTTTCCAAACTTTCTTCCCCAGGTCCTCTGTTTTGTCAACTCCTAACTAAACAAACACCTATTCACTGTTCGGGCTGGTCCAGCCTACTCCTACCTCCGCCAGCGTTCCCATAGGTGTCGTTTCGAAGAGTACTCGACGACGGTTCCAGCAACTCTGTCTACACTCAAATCAGAGTTCGGGAGCACTTGTGGCGGCCTCTTCTTCCTGCTGCTGAGGCACCTCTGCTGTCCGAACCAGAACTCAGGGACCCTGTTTATGGCCTATCCCCGACCAGCACCGGTGACCAAGGAATTTGGAAAAATTCAGACGTCATCCTGAGTCAGCTACGAAGCTTTTCCCATAGTTATCATCATCGAAAAAATTCAAGAGCGGCCGCAGCAGTGACAACTCTGACCATCTATCCGCTGTCCCAGAGAGTGGGCAGAACCAACGTCGCCCACCCATTCGGTCTCATTTAGGCTTTTCCCTTCCCCACCTGGCCGGCTTACCGCCCCTCCCTGCGTGGAGGTAGTTTTGGTTGTAATTCGATTCTCCCTACCCCTAATCCACCCCCTATGCAAGGACATAGTGCATGTATTAGCAGGTTAGCGATCCAAACTTCGTCAACGCAGCGTGTAGGAAATACCCACGCTTCCCCGCTCGCCCCGTCTCTGGTCGGGATCGACATCTTCACGCTGATCAAGTGAGCTCCTGATCACTCTCCTCTGATGGTAGCATTATCTTTGCTGGCTTATTATTGCTTTCAATTGCCCATCAGACGGTAAGCGAGTGCCCGGTCCGGAATCCACCAAATCGTGTGCCACTGTGGAGCGAGTTGTGAGAGTGGCCCTACATCCCATGCCCTCGGCGTGGTGGCCGCCCATCGAATTGGGCATCCCAGATCCTTAGGGGTTCAGCCCCAAGCTAGCCAACCCCGTAGAATCTCAAGGTCCAACCTTGGACCCTCATCCCCCATCACCAGTCCACCTACGGATTCGGGTGTGCGCATCACGGGTGAGTTCACTTGAGTGGGTCTGCCAACTCGGTTGTTTGCTTGCAATTTAGGTCCATAGGTGGTCTCACATCATTTAGCCTCCTGCGTCGAACGTGGGAAGACAATGCAGAACTTAAGCGGGTGGACGCTTCAGCAATGGCTCAAAAGCACCAGCATCAGTTTGGCACTCAAGCTCCCAAGTCCCGTCGGAGGAACAAGGACGGAGGAGACCAGCAGTCAGACTTGAGAAGGATCTGGGTCACCCCGGAGGAAGCTCAAGCTGTCCAGAAAGCACGCCTCAGTTGAAGGTCTAATTTGGGTTTCTTCTTGCTGTTCATACTTTGTTTTGCAGGTCAGCAATCATCCAGCACGAGGCCCACTCCTTCTGGCCAGCCGGAAAGGGTGGAGGAGGAAGTTCCCACGATTTGAAGGTGGGTGGAGTAGTGCGGCTGACAGTCGGCCGCACATCTTCATCCTGCGGTTGGAAAGGAACCGCACATCATCAGGCGGTTCGTCCTCGGCCGTACAACCTCCCAGCGTTGAGTCCAGGCGAGTGGCTTCTTCTTTCTCAAGACACGGCGTGTTCATCACGTCCGGGGTCTTGAGTGGCGATCACAGGTTCTGTTTTCCACCTTACTCTTCTGATTTTTAGCTTATTTTCATATTTTCCTAGCCGTGAGTAGAAAGAGGTGGATTGTTTTAATTGCCGGTACGTTCAAACAAAGAGAGGAAAAGGTCATTTTTCCTACCAACAGCGGGAGATTGCCAGAGCTTTTGAGGAGCTTGCAGAGATCATTGGGGAGGTGATTCGGCAGCTTCCTCCCCCCGCTAGTTCCTCAGATTCGAGCATTTCTCCATCGTCTCCAGCATCCTCTATGGCGGAGCGCAGTGAGGACGTTGGCGGCAAGGAAGTGGATAAAGGAACAGGAAGTTTCGCCCCGGTGTCGTGCCGCCAACTCTGTAGTGAGCTCACAGAGGCAGAGGTGAAGGAGCTTGAAGTCCACTACCAACTGCCGTGGTGGTACTCCTTTTCTCCCTCCCAACCACACGAGTCAAGCCTGAGCATTCACCCTCGCTCATACGCTTTTTGTAGTTACCTTCTGGCCTAGAAGTGTGGCTTCCGTCTCCCCCTCCACCTTTTTGTCGCCAAGTTGCTAGACTTCTACTAACTGGCTCCCGTCCAGTGGGTCTCCAACTCATACACCTTAATCTTCTCTTTCATCGTCCTCTACCGTAAATGTGACATCTTTGTATCCCTCGACCTCTTTCACGCATTTTACAAGCTAAAAGAGCACACACAGGCTGAGAAGGGTTTCTTTTCCCTTCAGACCAGGAGGGGGATGAGCAGTGTTACCCTCTACCCCTGAAATTTCTCGTACAAGGGGTGGAAGACCCAGTATTTTTGGGTAGAATACATCAAGGGTTCCCCCTAGGGCTTCCCAATCCTTCCTAACTTCCACCCAGTGCTTCCCTCGAGGCCTTTGGCAGTTTCTCAAGAGGTCGAGGACGGCATTAAGATTCTTCAAAGCCGCAAGCAGTCGACCGTGGAGCTCCTATCTGAGGCCAATTTGCAGCGCTATGCTTGCGCCCCCTTGCTTCCCAAATGTAAGAACTTGAGAAGCTCAGTTCTGCCCACCGATCTCATCGGCCTTCCTCTGATAGTTTCATTGCGGTTTGTAGAGGTTCCTCACAGCGTTGGGGAAGGTCGGCCGTCCGAGGTCGCTTCTGGAGAGGGAGCCGAGGAGGAAGCGATTGTCGTCACTCGGGATACCCCTCTGGGGGCTTAGGAGATCGGAAGCCGGCCCCTCCACTGCCCAAGAAAAGGCAAGCATGTCCTTACCGAGGAGGAGCTAGAGCAACAAGGGTCCAAGCGAAAAGACTCTCAGCAAAGGCTGATGTTGGCCTCCATGAAGGCCATGGCTGCCGTGGAAAGTAGGCGGAAAAAGGTAAAGGTTCCTCACTCGACGAGGGCCCCTCCACCCAAAGCACCATTCCTAAGTGCTCTGATCCTACATGCTCTTGTCGAGGACCTGGCCACCAAACTTTCGATAGAGCAGGCCCCAATCGAGGGGGCCATTGTAACGCCCCAGATTTTCCCGGATCCGAATCTGTGAGTTCGGAGCGCCTTGGTGAGTCCCGGAGGAGTTTTACGACTTACGCGTGTTTTTCCCTATCGAGCTTTCAGAACCCTGTGTAGGGCGAACCGATGCATTGTCAGGCTCCGGGATGTTGCAGGCACATTGTGCATTTTCTGAGGAATGTGGGAAGTATTTTTCCCAATTTTCATGTTTTCTAGAATTTTAAAATTTTGAAATTTCTTGTATTTAAACCCCTTTACCCCCTCTCTCTCCCCATTCTCTCTTTCACTCTCTCTCTCATCTCTTTCTCTCCCCCTCTCCCTCGGGAGGCCGATGGTGGCAGAGGAGGGCGAGGCGGGGATGCTGGGAGGGCATGGCACGAGGACGGGTCGTGGATCGAGGGCTGATGGCGCGGTGGAGGCGATTCACGATTTCGCATTCCCGACGGCGTTCTAACGGCATTTCGCGAGGAATCTGCGATCTCTGCACGGAAAATCTTTGGTGGAGGTAGGGGGATGGTTCCCTAACCCGTGTACTTCCTTTCCCACGATTTTGGTAGGTCGAGGTGAGCCGAGAGGGTTTATTTCACGTCGGGGGTTAAAATGATCGATTTTGAGGTGAGTGACGGATCTTCCGTTTTAATCCTATTTTTGGGATTTAAACTGCGCCTCTTGGTGGTCCAGAGGCTGGGGAATGGGTTCCCCATGTTTTTCCCATCACTTGGGGGTGATTGGGCGTGGATCGGCAACGAACGATGGGGTTCAGTTTGGGGTTTCGCCATTTTCGATCGACCAACATAGGTAGTTTGGTCAACCGATGGCGACGATAGTGAACTGGGCATTCTGCCCAATTCGGTTGACCGAACTGTCCAGTTTGGTCGATCGAACTGTCCTGGTCGACCGACCTAGATGGGTTGATCGACCGAAATGCAGAATCTTGGCTCGTTTGGGGCCCCGGTCGGTCCAGTTGAGACCCAATGACTGACCTTTAGTTCCGTGGATATCTCGAACACCTCGTGTGTAAGGATTCCTACAGCACTATACGGACAACGCAGCGGATAACAAAAATTTATTTACCCAAACCCAACTTGATGGAATCCTAGATCCGTGCTCTAATCGATGCATTAAATTCCCAACCCCTAACTACGGGTTGCAGATTTATACCTTGCGCGGAACATCACTGTCTGCATTGCCCGATGCAGAATCTCGTGAACACCAAGCCGCACAGAAGTACGACCTGTAGAACAGATCCACACAGATCCTTACGTAGCGACGGTATCCTCCTGGCACGATCTTCCCCAAGCTTTCCCCTTCTAGAGAGAGAAAGGGCCTGAATGCAGACCTGCACGAAGTATGCTCAATCAGAAACATTGAAACATTGTATGCAGCAAACTCATTGACTATATAAGTAAAACATCATTGACTCATAGTGTTTGCTAACATCAAAACACAGGGACTCAACATGCTCATCCTCAGACCTAGGGGTGACATCTTCTACTCCTCGGACAACAACAGCAAGGATAGGGCTACCCCCGGTCACCTCTTGCTCCATCTCTCTGGGACTAATCATCATCAACCTCCTGGGTGGGGGGTCCTCTTTGCTAGGAGTAGTTGAAGAGATAGTGGCCCATGCCGAGGACGAGGCGGGTGGGCCGGCCATCCCTTGATGGGGAGAGGTCGCAGTGCTGGGGCCAGCTGGTCCTTGGATAGATGGGTCCTTTCGTTGGATAGGGTGGAGAGTAATCCTATGGCCACCATGGTCGAAGGTCCATGTGTTCGACCTATCATGAAGGGTGGCATCCAGATCAAAGAGCCAAGGCCTACCAAGGATGATGCTACCCACCTCCAACGGTAGCACATCGCACTAGATCGCATCGTGGTATGTCTGGAACTGTAGTGGTATCAAACACCGCAGTCTGACCAGGATGGAAGTGGAATCCACCCAAGATACTCTATATGGTACGGGGTGATCCATGGGTGTCAAACCAAGGCGTTTAACAGTGCCCGTGGAGATAGCGTTAATGCAGCTCAAGCTATCTATAATCACCTTACAGGCCTTCCCTTTCAGCCTACAAAATATGTGGAAGATGGTGGTATAACGCTAGTCATCACTCACGTGAGGCTGGGTCAGGATGCACCTAACTACACCCAACTACACGTGAGCTAATATTGGGTACCAGGGATGTCAACTTGCTCTCCCTCCATCAACTCATCAAAGAACTCCTCAGCCAGATCTTGGTCCGGGTCATAGCTGACTGGCACCAACTTGGGCATGGGGTCACAAGTTGGCATTTCGGCAATAACAAGCGATTCCAGAGTGGGACACTTGCTCGCATAATGACCAACTCCACCACACCTATAACAACTATCTCGCGTCTCGATGCCCTAGGATGTTCCACTAATCAACGGCCCTTTACCCTTGTCCTCACGATGGACTGAGGGTGTTGGAAGCAGGGGTCGAGTTGGCACGATGGGCTGATGAGGTCTAGGAGCAGGGACGGGTGCCGACTGGCAAGGAGGAGGATCCCTCGAAAGGAGAGTGCGGGGCCTAGGAGCAGTGGGGTCCTGGTGAGGGGGTTCCGGGGGACGAGCCATAGGCCACCGACTATAAGAACTGGGCGGGGTACGAGAGTCAACCCCACGCTGATAGGTGGTTCCCGAACGCTGGACGGGAGTGAAGTTCGACTCAAACTGCTCCAACTCAAGAGTGACTTGATATGCATCCTCCAAGGTGGTCACATTGCGGTGAAATAATTCATATTGATAGTGGGGCCACAGACCATGATGGAGGCAAAAAAAGGCATGGTGCTCTCCTCCGTGACGTCACATCATAAAAAATACTCATCAAACTCCACGATGTACTCAGATATGGACCGATCCCCTTGGCTAAGATTCTGCCATCTATCAATGAGCCTTTGACGGTGCGTGGCAGGAAGGTACTTACGTCATCTCATACCAAGAATCAACCTGGGGCTACTGACGCTGAAACAGCAAGCTCTCCACATTCCTCTAATAAGTTTGTGCTTGCCCTAATAGCTTCATTTTGGTAAACTTGACTCTCCGATGGTCTGTCATCTCAAATCACTCGAAGTACCAGTCCATGATGGCCTCCCAATCTAGATAGTCCTTCGGTTCCAAAGCCATGGATCCGTCAAACGAGGGAGGGTCCACGCGAACGGTCTTGAGGATTCGCTCATCCTCATCATCCCTATGTGGTCGGTGACCATGTTGGCGTCAGCCACTTCCCTCATAATCATTGTCCGACTCGTAGTCCTCAAAATTGATGGCATGTGGCCATCGCTCCTCAGCCCTAGGTGGGGCGGGTTGGGCAGCAGGCGCCTGAGGGGCCTGAACAACTCCGGGTTGGTCTCGGTGGGGGGTTCTCTCCATTCTCTCTAACCTTCCAACCAGACTTTGGACAGATCAGTCAGAAGCCTCAGTGCAGCCCTCCGTGGCCTTGAGTCGGCTATCCAAGCAGTCGGTATGCTCCCTAAGAGTTTGTTCGGACCTATCCATGCACTCCATGAGTTGAGCCATCATATCCTCTAGAGTTTGGGCTCCCTGGGTGGCACCTCGGGGTTCACCTATAGTGTCAGGGCGATGGTACTAAGTACCTCCAAGAGTGGGCATGCAAGGAGACCTAAAGGGAGCTAAGGGGTGACTTACTAGACCTACCTGGATGGACCAATGCAAAATGAGGAACCTGGACTCAAACCAGTATCTAGCACTTGGCGGAGATATCAATCCGAAGACCAATCTCACGCAAGGAGGCTACTTTTCAAATAGGCTTAACCAATCTTTTTAGTAACGCCTTTTGATATACCGGGTACTGGGATGAAATGCAAACCTAGGACAAGACAACCTTAGACTCAAGACATTTTTTTAAAGCAAAGACTGCCCTAGACACAACCATGCTCTGATACCAATTTGATGCGGGACGACTTGAGAATCGACACAAACTCGTTGCGAACCTGTGACTCTATGGGGATGACGTGACTCAGTGGACGACGCGACTAGCGATGACACGAATAATTTGGCTTCCTGAGAGTTCCAAAAGAGGCAAGCATGCCTCCAACTAGAAGTACTCGCTCACGATCGTCCCTAGTGAGGGAATTGTGTTGATCGGCATGGTTGAGAAACTGGCACAGAGTCTCGGGTGGTCAATACTCTCGCTCGTGCTCCGATCGAGACACGGGACGGGTCACTCACTCATCCTCACAGCGGTGACTAAATTGATCTAGCTAGGATCCTAACATGCTCACAAGCAGCGGTATAAAGAACTTAGACTGCATAAGCAATGCGACAAAGGGTTGGTGTGCATACCTCCATGCTCGGGGCGTCGGGAAGACGTCCCGTCCAAGACCCGTAACTCCTGGTACAGTATGATAATCAATAATTACAGAAACAATTCTACGGCCCACTCCACGCAGGGAGGTAATCCACACAATCCAAGGGAATGACACATTGGCTTACAAAGCCTTACAATTGTACATATACTTTCCTGAGGATATAAAAGTAAACTAAAGGACACAAATGTAAAATAAAAATGTCAATGCTCAGCATCGATTCCCATCACGAATGCCATCGGCCCTCCATAACAAGGAACCGGAGACTCTGTCAGCAGAAGACCCCGATCACCCGACACAAGCACAGCTTCTCACCATATCGGGCCCATTGGCGGCCGAATGATCGCTTGATCCAGGTGAAATTATCCCGAGTGTTATTCCACCCCGCAAGGCAGCTTTGAGCACCAGCCAGGCCGAGCCAGTAGTGTGGATCGTAGTGCCGAGTGCCGTGTCAGCTGAAAATCCGCGTGCTCAAGCGGAACACACGTAAAGTTTGGATTAAGGCCATACGTCATGTCGAGAGCTTTGTCAGCCTCCCATCAAGGTTTTTCAAGAACTACAGCGAGAGGGATGGTCAATGGAGACCTCCGGAACCATCCCCGGACTCACCAATTGGCCCGCAATAAGCGAACAAGGTTGATACAGCGGGCCCTTCACCGGCGCGCCCCTTAAAATGGCGCCGTCAAAACCGACGCGCAAAGGATTCCCTAGAGGCAGCTTCCCGATGCCGTCTTCACTGGCACGCCATTTCCCACGCCGTGCTTGTCTTGGCTATAAAAGAATGCTTGGTTCGACCAAGTAAAGAGAGGACGGAGGGGGGATTAGAGAGGAATTGTCTGAAGTAAAGGCCATTGGGAGAGAAAGCGATCGAGGGAGAGTCTCCACCAATCGTGTTCGTCCGAAAGGGGGGGGTTTCTTGTGGGAGAAGCTCCTCGTCTAAGGGTTTCTGGCTGCCGCCATTCTACTGAACCAGAGGCCACCGTCACTGGCGAAGAAGTCTATTCGTTTCTCTGTTTGTCTAGGTGGGTCGGTGTGCTTTTCCCGTCGACTTCCCCTTGCTTTCTTCTGCCGTGATGTAAATGAGGAGGGGAGGGCGATGATATGAGCCTTCTCCCCCCCCTCCTCACCATTTTCTACCATTCTTCTCTATAGCTCTTCTCCCCTGTAATCTCCTCGTGCGTCTCATGTAAACAGTATCGAGCGACAACGCCGGCGCCAGAATCTATGGCATATGTGGTTGCTCCCTGATCCTGGGATGGTAGTATGCGTTAACAAATCATGATCAATGTTTCATCCACTCTCTCCTCCATGTTTCTCTCATGTAACTAATGGGAATGGCGTCATGCGATAAGACCGGCACCGGAATGTATGACATATGTATCTATTTACTGTGCATTGAATGAATGAACTGTAATCGGGTTCGACGTCGCATCCATCTTCCCTATCTCCTCATCCTCTTCCAGTATGTGTATTCCATCGTTTCCCTGTGCATCTTATTTTCGTACCCGTCTTCCCCGACACCGGATACGCCCTGGTATACCATGGGCTACAGGAGCACCCCCTCTCCGGGGTCCTCGCGTTAATGCAGCGGCCAGGCCTTGCACATCTGCTCCCGTAGATGTTTTGATCGGAGGCATACCCGTGTATGCACCTTCATCCATCACGCTTTAAAGCAATCTCCCTCATCTCTCCTCTGTACTGTTTCATTGCCCATCGTGTGAGCGGGGTTGCCACAGAGGTGCGTATACCCCCGCCTGGGTGAATGGGGCTTGTCCTCCCGTTTGAGGACGGTGCCGGTCTGCATATCAGAAAAGAGGGGGGGAGTGAGCAATCTGCGAGTGTGAACTTCTTTAACCTGTGAACCTTAATATGCTAATCCAAGTTTCATAACTTGATGGATCATGGCGTCGCTTATCCCTATTTTCATCCCGCTCACGTTCAGAGTCTGGGAGCTTGCTTTGTAGCATTGCTCTGTTGAACCGGGGAGGGGGACATCCCCCAACGTTTCATTATAACATTCCTCAGTCCACAGGGGGCTCACCTACTGGTGATGAGTTTCCCATGGGCTAATGAGTAAATATTAATACGGGTCGATCCCAACAGATCTAAATCCACAGTCCTTGATTGACTTTGTGGTGACCAGGGATGTGTGCCCCTCATAGGCTAGCCCTTGGGGTTTCCTTCCCTATCGGTCGTCTTGATTCGGATGTGGCATTGACTACGGGCCGCGTGCCCCTCGTAGGCTAGCCCTCAGGATTTTCGCTCCCTCCATTAGTCGCCCCATCCTTATGTTCTAACCCACGGATATGGTGCCCCTAGTAGGCTAGCCCTCGAGGTCTTCCTATCCGTTCGGGTTTGTCGGTCGTCGTTGTGCCACCCGGCTCTTAGGGGTTTACTCTGCTACATGAGTATTTCCCCTCTTCTCCCTGACAATCCTCCGGGGTGGGGAGATGCTGCCAAAATTTTGACTCGAATAAGTTAATAAATCACTTAATAATCTTAACTCAATAAACGTGTTCGATTCGAAATGATCGTCGCACTCGAGTACGAACCTCGCGCAAACTTGTGACTCAGCTTCTGGAAGGCCCGGGGCCCCAACCTGGCGAATAAGTTACTCAATCAACTCCAGAAATCCCTTAAAACATTTCAATAAACCCAAAAATAGACCAAGAAAATCTTAAAATTCCCCAAACATTGGCTAATCCAGCGCGGTCTCATGACCGGTGTGCCCTAAACCGACGCACCCTATTCCGATGCGCCCCTATGAGGGCACGCCGTATTAAGCAATCCCCCTATACCTACGTCCATGGCACCATTTTAACCCTTTACCTACATTTTGACCGCGCCGTTTTAGCTCTTTAGCTACGCGTGCCACGCCAATTTTGATCCGACTCGTGTCGTCGTGCCATTTTAATCCTCTCCTCACCTTCGGGGTGATTTCCAGTTTAACCGTAACCACGCCGTCTCAAGGCTTTGTTTCTCATGCCGCCTTAAATGATCACTCTCCGAGTGAATATTAAACCGCCTTAATGCCGAACACTATCCCAATCTGGATAACCCTTGGATACCTGGAAACCCCCTTGTAGGCTAGCCCTCGGGGACCATCCATCTGGGTATTTATTTGATCTACGATCACATGCCCGTGGAATATCGGTACCCCTCGTAGGCTCGCCCTCGGGGTCTCCATCCACTTGGGTCCGCACCCCTCAAGAAGTCGATGTATTGTATCTGGGGTTTTAGCTTTGCACACATACGTCGGGATTAGTTAACCCGCGGGGACTTTTTCCTCTTGTCGTACTTCTTAAATCATGATTTTCTCCCATGATACTGTACTACTCTTCACCATTTTACGTGAATCTCAACCCTTGTTAGGGAAAGCAGGCCCGGTTATTAGGATCAGGGGTATTTTTCATGGGATTTTTCTTTTTTTCCTTTCTTCTCTTGACTTTTCTTTAAAGAACTACCCCTATTTGAGACCGCTCTCGTATCGACGAGTGCCCAGTTTGGTTGCCTACTCCGTCAACCCCATGCCCCTACATTTAGCCGAAAGAAGAAGAGCAAAGGACTATCACCTCCCCGAGCACAGTCGGAGGAGAAACGGTGTTTATATAAAGGGGAATACCCTAACCAAGGGGGTGTCGTGTAGTGCGTGGGTATGCTATGTCAAGAAATCATCCCTAACGACAAGGAAAAGGCTACCTCATCACTCAACCATCATTAGTCAGACTCTTTTAAGGGTAGAAGTGTTTTAAATAAAGCCCATTACATGCGTGTGACATTTCTTCTCCCTCAATGTTGATAAGTAGATAAGTGTTCCCTGGATATACTTCCTTTACGACAAACGGCCCTTCCTAGTTAGGTTGCAGCTTGGACCTAGGACCACCTGTTCGAATAAATTTACGCTTCAGAATCATATTACCCACTTCAAATTTACGTTCAATTACCTTCTTTTGAAAATGACGCGAGACACGCTTTTGATACACAGAGACATGATTGGCCACGTTGAGCCTCTTCTCATCTAAGAGTTCCAGTTGGACTGGCAACGCCTCCCGACGCTCGTCGAGATTAAGTTCCTTGTCGAGCTGTACCCTTATGGAAGGGATCAAGATCTCATACAAGAGTACCACCTCCATCCCATAGGTGAGAGCAAATGGGGTTTGCCCCGTGGGGGTGCGGACAGAGGTTCGATAGGCCCATAGAGCTTCTGTCAGTTTGTCGATCCAATCAGCACATCGGTGTGACTCGCAAGTTTTCTTAATGATTTTAAGAAGGGATTTATTTGTGGCCTCGACTTGGTCGTTACCTTGAGGGTAATAAGATGATGAATGATGTAAAGAAATATGGAACTTCTTACAGAGGTCTTGGAGTTCTTGCGATACAAACTGAGGCCCGTTGTCGGTGCCGATGTCGCTTGGCACCCCGAACTGCGAAATGATGTTCTTCATTATAAAGCGACAGACTGTGGTTGCTTTGATCTCGGCATATGCTTCAGCTTCTGCCCACTTGGTGAAATACTCGGTTGCTGTGAGGATGAAGGACTTCTGTTTAACTTGAGCATTAGGGTCACCTAGTGGTCCAACGATATTAAAGGCCCACATCGAGAATGGCTAAGGAGCAGAGAGAGGATGGAGAGACGAAGTAGGGGCATGAATTTTATCGCCATGAAGCTGGCATTGAAGACACCTACGAACATAGGTGGAACAATCTTCTTCTAGGGTTGGCCAGTAATAGCCCTGCCTAAGAATCTTCATCGCCAATGCCGGCCCATTAACGTGCCCTCCGCACTCATTGGCGTGAGCTGCTTCCACTACCTTCCAAGCCTCGTCGTCATCTAGACATCTCATGAGAACTCCATTAAGAGCCCGCCTATATAATTCTCCTGTAATGATTGTATAACTCGAGCCGACTCTTCTAATGGCCTTCCGTTGCTTGGCATTGGCCGTCTCCAGAAAGGATCCATCCCTACAATATTGCTCAATTTCATGATACCATGGCAGCTCTTCTTCTTCTAGAATCTCCTCAAGCTCAGTCAATGAGACTTCCTTCAACTCTTCCTTCTCAGCCTTCTCCTCTACGGTTTTCCTAAGGTTATCGAACCAAGGATCCTGAAGAGATGGGGCATCCATCCATAGGACAACGATGGTCTCAGTGGACCGACTAAGAGGGAAAGAAAGGGAAGAAGCAAGTGATGTCAATGCATCAGCCAGAATGTTCTGAGAGTGAGGAGTATGGATATAGATAAGCTTACGGAACTGCCTAGCCAAGAGTGTGACCAGATCTTGATATGGCTTAAGCTTGAGGTCACGGGTGCAGTAAGTTGAGAGAATTTGACGCAGCACCAATTGAGAGTCTCCTATAATATTGAGATAGCGCGCGCCTAGGAGGTAAGCATGCTTCAGACTGGCCAGGATAGCCTCATACTCGACTATATTGTTTGTGGCAGGAAATGAGAGCTGATAGGCAATAGGGATGGTTACTCCCTCCGGAGTAAGGAGAACGGCACCGATTCCGCGGCCCTGAGAATTTAATGCACCGTCAAAGTGCAAAGATCAGAAAGGAAGATGAGTGATTACGGCTAAATGTTCATCAGGGAATTCATCCTAGATTGAATCGGTGCAAGGGATTGGAGAATGAGCAAGATGTTCAGCAATGGCGTATCCCTTGATTGCCTTCTGGACGATGAAGGTGATATCAAATTGTGAGAGGAAGCTCTGCCAGCGAGATAGTCTACTAGAAAGGACAGGTTTTTCCAAAAGATAACGAATAGGGTCCATCCTAGAGATCAGCTTAACCTCATGGGCAAGGAAATAGTGCTTCAGCTTCTGAGCTACCCATACTAGCGCTGCACAGGTCTTCTCTATGGTAGTATACCTAGATTCAGCTAGTTTGAACAGTCTAGAGAGGTAGTATGCTGCCCGTTCTCTTCCTTTGTCATCCACTTGGGCCAGGACAACCCCTAGGGAGTCCTCAATGACAGAAATATTGGTGCGGACCCCACGGCGAACAGTGACACGTCGGCGAACCGACGGTGCCTTATGCGGAGCACCAAGTGGACGGCAGTGGCTTCACTTCCAATTGGGTACGAGTTGGCTTCAATTTGGATACTGTTTGCATTAAAAATGGGCTTGCATGGAATATTCTACATGGATTTGCCTAATGGGCTGGTTGCAAGGCCCTTATTAGGCCAATTTCGTTAAGGCCCTTAAGCCTTCCTTAAGAAAGGAAAGGCTATGGAACCAATATGCATGATCCAAGGCCCAATTGGGCTAGCTAGATGGAGAATGGGCTCTCTTCTCTCATGGGCTCTATAAAATTTCTTTTTAATTAACAGTTTAATTTAACAACAGAGACCAGTCCAAAGGAAAGACAAGTATAGTCTAACAAAAAAGAGAACATACACTGAAGTCGGGGGAAGCCCGACGCAGGTAACGCTGGCAACTATGAATTGACACCAGCCACGGACCACGAGGAAGAAGGATGACCACACCTGAAAAGTAGGGGTGAGTCTCGTGTCACTGGCTCAGTAGGGGTCATGCGGATCCCCACTGAAAACAACCTAATAACACGGAACAACAAAATAGCAGGTAGTAGTAAAGCAGGAAAAGTAGTACTAAACTACCCTAGGAAAGCTGTAAAAGAAAACAGTAGATGAAGGATAGGGGAAAGAAGCCATACCGGATAAAACACAGCTACCGAAGGAAGTACGGCTCCTTAAGCTACTTCAAACAGCAATAGAAAGGTGAACCCTGATCTCACAGAGTCAGGAGTTACCAATCCATCGACCAAGCATTAGGTAAAGTTAAAGCCTACAAGGAAAAGGCAAAAGCCTAGAATAAACCTAGACAGGCAAGGGACACTAACACATACACTCTACTAGAGTGTCGTGCATGATATCCTAAGCTGACCTCAGGTTAGGCCTAGAGAAGACTAACCTGAGAAGGTCACGACATGAAGTACGAGAAACACGGGAGTCACGCGTCATGTGACAGAAGCACCTCCTCGCTAGAAGAATAGCTAGACGCGTCCACTGACATCTTACACTATGCCACTAGTATCTCGCTACGGATGCCAAAGACGGCAGAGACTGAGATACTCACTAAACGGAACCAGAACTACAGTAACGAGTGACTAGTCAGGGTCACACCCATCGACGCTCGCCCAAACACCCCTGACCACGTTTGCACACAGAAGCTCAATGCATTGAGCCAGGTCGCTAGCTAGTTTTCTCCCCCAGCAGGACGCTACTGCAAGGCAAGGGAGCCCACAGAAACTAGCCTACAAATCATATCTCAGGAACTCACCCCGCTACCACTCCCAGGTGGGCCGACACATAGGAAAGTGTCATCAGGCTACGACTAGTGGAGGCTCACTAGACACAAAGACTCCAAAACATCAGTGCTGAAGTACGGATAGGGTAAGCATGCACTGTCACTCATACTATGAAACACCAAGCACAAAGCATAGGGCAACACACCAAACTGCCACCAGACTCAGGACAACGACTAGACCTGCTGACACAACGATCCTTGAGTCTCACGACTCGGGGTTAAGATCGTCGTACAAAAGCGATAACATGCCGCCAATCAGCCTATTCCCTAAGCCAAAGTCATGGTAAAATACCAATAAAGGAAAAACATCTGCAATATATGAATCACGGAGACCTAAGGGATCGCCGAGATCCTTAAAGCACATGAACACATAAACTGAGGTAATATTGCACCTCAAGGTGTCTAAAACCATGTCTCGATCTGTACAAGATCTCCGAGACATTCACGAGGCCACATGTCAACCATTGGATCTTACCGGGTTGACCAGAAACCAATAAGGACTCCGAAGCAGTACGGAATACTAATTGACATAAACACACACTTGACTACCTTATAACATGGTCATAGCCCTCATAGGATGTCAAAGACATCCACAGGACAATGGGCAAACCACAAGGTTAAGCCAAGATAGTGGGAAGCCAAAACATCATAAAAATAACACTCTGGGGATAAGAGGTTGATCGCTTGACTGCTGGGTAAGCCAAGCGGTCAGCCAAAGGGCTGCTAACCTTACACAGAGAATATAGACACTTCGCGGTCATAGAAAGGGCCACATGGTGACTGTAGCGGTCAAATACTAGGCCGCTGGACCCAGTCAACCCTCGAACCGACTTAACCAGTCAAACCACCAAACGGTCTATAATAGAACCGCTTACAGAACTTAGCGGTCTACTAATGGGCCACTAAGGACACAACTCGAACTGACCTAAAATATTGACCGAAGTCAAACGGAGCTTAGCGGTCTATGAATGGGCTACTAAAGACTACAAACGGTTGGAGCTAGGCCTCTAGCCTAAACTGACCTAAAACCGTTGACCGAAGACCACGCGAAGCTTAGCGGTCTACTAATGGGCTGCTAAGGCAAGCCATACGATCTATCGAAAGACCGCTTAGCCAAATCGACTAATCAATACCATCTAGCGGTCACCTAATGGGCCGCTTGACAGGGCTTAATGGTCCAACAATGGGCTGCTAGCCAGGGAAAATGGTCTATCGCATGACCACGAAGACCTGAACCAACATAAGACAAACGGTCTCATATTGGACTGCTTAAAGAATGCAAACAGTCACTAGAAGGACCGCTAAGGCGTTATGGCGGGAAAAACAAAGGATTGGCCGAAACCCGGCCTTTCCATGCCCCGTTCGCCTTAAAACGAAGGGGAAACAATCCTAATGACCAAATTAACCTTCCACAGTCTGAAAGGGATCAAATCAACGTATAAACGACAAGAAACGGGCGATTCCACCGAATCGACCCAACATGACTCACATGGGATCTCGGGCTCATACTGGTCCAACATGACAACCAATCGCAATGAAACTGGCAGGAATGGATTGCTAACATGCCAGGGGTTCCAATGATACTAATCTAGCAAGAAACCGTCATCGAGAAAGGCAAACTCGTCTCACACCCCCCCGAAGCATGCTTTCACCCAAACGTGACAAAACCCACTCATACTCACACCATTCGGCTCCAAATCATGAGGGAACGCAGAAGAGAAGTAGGTGATCCATCTCCCTACCTCTATCGAAGTTCTAGTGCACCAAAGCGACTAAACCGCGCCGAAATTGTCACACGAATCAAACTACGCTGGCTTTGAATCCACCGAGGGATCGCGCTAACGCCACGCTCCATCCTCCACGCCAGCATGCTCCATGATCACTCCACAGCTTTCCTACCTCGCCCATCTCGCCACGGTCGCGTGCCCCGTGGAGAGAGGAGAGGAGAGAGAATGAGAGGGAGAGAGTGAACGCAAGAATGAGAGAGAGGAGAGAGGAGAGAGGGTTAAGAAGAAAATAAAATTAAGAATTTCCTAATTTTTGAAAAATCTAATTTTTCTCCCAAAAATTTACTAATTCAAAAAAA